>JBBMEF010000018.1:4172897-4186041 GCA_037832685.1 Sicyos baderoa | reverse complement strand
CTCTCCGAAAGACGCGACGACCCCGATTTGCAAATATTTTGGGTCCGAACCCCAAATGGCAATAGGTTTGGGGTCCGGACCCCTGCATGCCATTTTTCCGAGATAATGTGTGTGTGAATTGACTTTACTGTCCTCTCTATATTTTATAATACCTCCCAATCTGCTCCGTCCAAAGGGGCAAATTTGGTATTGTGTAATTATTTTTAAATTTTTGATTAATCGCAATTATAAAAATATATATTTGTTAAGTAGAAAGTGTGGAAAAAACCAAAAGTGGTAAATGATGCAATAGTTTTATTGTTTGGTTCAATATTAACATCACACGTTACATGTTACATCCTGATATTTGTCATTCTTCTCTTGATATGTACTAAAAAAATATATATTATTGTTTTCAAATAAATGATAGTTCAATACTAATTTTCAAGTTTCTAATCTTATCATAGCAATTAAGTGAATTACCGCCAAATAAAATAATATGTCACCCACTCATTCAACAATTAAAATTCAAATATTCTTTCTATTTTAATTGATTTCAAGAATAATCTTAATGTAATAAGTTTTAAAAATATTACAATACAAACTTAGTTTCAATTGATTTAATGTATATACTTTGATTTTTAACTTTTACGTTTATAATTGTTCAATCCAATTTTTGCGCATCTTAACTAATATTATAAAACATGTCAATAAAACTTACAACATTTAGATGGTAAGAGATTAATTTTTAAGAATGTGGCCACAATTTGATATATAACCTAATTATAAGTAAAAAAAGTTATGGATTCGAATCTCTTACTTGAAATATGGTTATAGATAGAAAAGTTGCGTCCAGAACAAAGGTTACAGTCGAAAACTAAGGAGGTATGTTTTGAGTATAAATTGGAAGAAGATTACAAATACCGATTCCAAGATCGAATATGAATGGAAATGGATTGACACCAACCAATCTTATAAGAATAAAATGAGTTTGTTTAAACAAACTAACAGAATAATGTTAGAATTAATTCTCAATAACTACCATCCCTAAAGTTAATAGTAGAATTCTTTTTATTTCACAATTAATTAATTTATTAAAAAATAAATTGTAAAGATTAAACTTACACTGCAACTTTTTTTTTTTTGTTCTCTTCTTTGTTAAGGATCATCAATAGCATTAAAACCACATTTCACCAAATTCAATACTAAAAAAGGCAGAAAGAATAAAAGATTGGTTATTGACATTCAAACTTTATACACAAAAATTGAATCAAATCTCTCTATGTACAAAAAAAGAACCTCTCCCAAATCCATTACAAAATCCCAAACTTTCATCTTATTATTATTTTTTGTTACAAAAAAAAAAAAAAAATGAAATTCAGCTCCGAATTGATTTATCAACAATCAACCAATCAATTTCTGGAGCTTCAAGAATCAATCGAAAACGGGGTCTGTAACAAATCATACGGAGCCCAAAGGGCGTCCAAAGGGCAGGGCCGGTTCGCGTCCAACCGGGCCCACGGTTTACCTTTCCCACTCCAATGCAACAAACTAACCGGACCGGGATGCAGATCTCTACAAAGCCCTCTGATATTATCGCCTCCGAGCCCGTGCTGGTTCCACCGGTGATCAACCGGAGAAATCCGACCGCCAAACACCAACAAGAACGGCGGAAGCGAACCCAATTCGTAGATTCTCATCCTCTTCTGCAATTCCATCCATTCCTCAATCTTCGTCGTGTAGTCCCCGGTCCGCCACCGGTCCAGATCGATCACCATAACCCCGGTGTTGAAGTAACACGCCTTCCGGTTCGCAAACGTCAAGGACAGGGACGGGTTGGACCAGAACGAGGGCGTGAAATAGGCGGTGAAATTGGCGTTGCAATACTCCGGCGCGGCGAGGACGGAGTCGCCGCCGAGCGGGTGGGCGGCGAGTTTGGCAATGTCGTCGACGAGGATTAGGTCAGAGTCGAGATACACGACACGTGCGACGCACGTGGGGAGGAGGTTGGCCAAGTAGCTGCGCGCGTAGTTCAAGGGACAGTCCAACGCGGAGCGGATGGACGTGGAGATCAATCGCGAGGCCGCTCCGTCGTTGAAAGGGTAGAGTTGGAATTTCAAGTAAGGGAAGGAGCGGGACACGGTGGCGCGTAGGGACGACGCGTTCGCGGACACGGAATGGACGAAGTGGAAGATCACGTTTTCAGGGCAGGAGGAGTGCTGGAGCACGGAAAGGACGGCCGCGATCGAGCCACGTATGTAGGCGGTGTCCAACGTCATCGCCACGTGGACGGCGCGATCGGAGCAGAGGTGGAGCTCGTTTTCATCAGCGGCGATGGAGGGGCAGTCTGGGGAATTATAAAATTGGGGGGCTTCTCTGAAAACTGCGGCATTGGCGGAGACGGCGAGGAAGAGGAGGAGGAGGAGGAGGACGGCGGAGGGCATGGCGGAGGAGAAAATGGGGAATTTGGTAATGGGGGAAATGGGGAAATTGGAATGGGAATTATAAATGAGAGTGAAGATGGAGATCTGTAGCTGTACCTTCAGACCGAGGCTTCATGTTTCAACACGCTTTTTTTTTGCATCTATTTATTTTTATTCTATCAAAAATTAATATTTCAATTTTTTTTTTTATGGGAAATAATTGGTGGATTTAGTCAAAGTCAACAATGTAAAGCCGAGGCAGTTTTCACTGTTTTAGTGTAATTTTTCCAAAAGGTTAAACTATCATTTTCCATGGAAGACATTTCCAGTGATATAATTGTATAAGTAAATATCATATGACTATACTTACACTCATGTTCATTCTTTTCACAAGGCCCGGGTATTAGGATAATCTTCATTAAGGTAGGAAACGAAATCGAGGACGAGAAGAAAAAATTTCATGTAAATTAAGGCTCCGTTTGATAACCATTTGGTTTCTTGTTTTTGGTTTTTCAAATTTAAACCTATTTTCTCTCAAATTTCCTATAATTTATTTCATCATTTTCTACCATGTATACATCTTTCCTTAAGAAAGTAGGGGAAGACCAACCAAGTTTTAAAAATAAAAAAAAGTAGCTTCCCAAAGTTTGTTTTTGTTTTTAAAAGTTGGTTAGTATTCTCCTATTTTCTTAAAGAAAAATGGATAAATGGTAGGAATGATGGATAGTAAATTTGGGAGAGAATAGGCTTAAATTTGAAAAACTAAAAACAAGAAATCAAATAATTATCAAACGGGCATAAACATTTGTATTTCTTTTTTAATTAATTTTCTCTCCATTTTGTATCTTTCATTTTTTAAGTAAAAAAATATTGATAAATTTATTCAAATGAACATTTTCCTTTAATAATTAATTAGAGTTGAAATCTAATAGATAATTTCTGTAAAAAAAATGACAATCATATTTATATCCTAGTTGATGGCCTACAAAAATGACAATTATCATATTCATTAGGCATACACTAATGTCGTTGAGAACATATGCTATAGACGGAAATAAATAAATATATAGTTTTTGAGTTATTAATCGTTCTAAAATTACAATTGCATGGATTTTCAAGTTCGAAAAGAAAAATTCAAATTGAAACCAAATGTTGAATGCCAGTGCTGTGGGCACGACGAGAAAAGTAGTGGGTGTATTACGAAATGTTTTACAGATTTCTCTAGTGGGAAAGATCTAGTCTATATACAGATTTGATGTTGTTTTCACCCATGGTTGATATGGATCAGAACCTCATTCAATATTTACTATTTTTATGTTCTAGGATTTTATGAGTTTTTAAGCAATTTTATATTTTAAAATCTTGTTTTTAATATTTAAGGTTATATTCATGTAAATGAGTACTAATGATAATTATATTACCTTCTTTTTTTAGATTTAATTTTTGTAGGATATAAATAGCCATGAACTAAGTTGTAAAAGAGAGATTTTGAATGAATGAAATATTGTAGATGAATATTTAGGTAGATGAATTAATTTATTTTAAAAAAATGACAATCAAATATTGTAGATTTTTATTTTTTAGAATATATCAACGGGGAATGGGGATGAGGACTCAACCCAAGACCTCATAGTCATTAGGCATTCACTAATGTCCGATGAACAACTGTCATGTTAACCAAATATTGTAGAGTTAAGTGGTAAAAATGACATACCCAAATATTAATTAATCAAAAAAGTAACTTTTTTTTTCCAAACCATGCCTCAAAACATTCCCTCAAAATTCTAACTAAAGTTAACATTCACCAACTTTTTTTTAGAAATGTTATTCACCAACCTTAACATCAATTGCTCAAGTGAAACTTTAAAATTTTGATTCAATATTTGAGAACTCTTCTTAAACCATTTTAGGTAAATGTAATTTTCTTTTCTTTTTTTCAATTAACCTTCGATTGTTTTTAAAGTTCTATTGTAAATTTTAGAGCAAAAATCAATTCATACCTCTAAACTTTAAATATTCATAAGTATATCAATTTACATAATTTGTTTAGTTTTACTTGTAAAATGTTAACTTATACCATACCATGTACAAGCATATAATTGTACAATTGGACTTCTTATTAATATTTATTAATATTATTTGGTTATAACCCTAATATATTATAGTTATACAAAATAACATGTATTTGGTTATTTTATTAATTATAGATTCTGAGTAGGTTGTATATAAATATACCGTTTGAGGAGATGAGAATTCACTCAATTTTTCACCCATTTATTACTTCTTTTAAATTTTTTGAGGTACCATACAAATTAAACTTTTTTTCCTTTTTTTTTTTAGTACAATTGAGGATGGAGAATACAAATATCGATTCCACGAAATTTAACTTTAATGGTCAAGTATTTTCTAAGCATTTTGATGAAGTTGACAGGGAGTGAAAATTAATGCAAGAAACGTAGATTGATTGTAAACTAACAGTTTTTAAATAGAATCTAATATTTCACTTACGAAAGTTCATGTTTTTAATTTAAGGCGGCGTAAATTTAAATAAAGGTGAATGATTCGAACTCATATTTTTTTTATCATATAAATATAATTTGTAATAATAACTAAATCATTGTTTAATAAACCACCATGTATCCCATAAAAACCTTCTATAAAACTTCCCTTGAATCATCATAAACACTTTAGGTACAAATCATTTTTTACTTCAACCATTAATAACTTTTGAATTCAATTGAAAAGTCTTTTTATTCCAAAACTCTTAACTTATCTCTCCAAACAAATATTTTTGTTACAATCATTCATAACTCATCCAAATAAAACTTTTTATATTCACTAAATTTCTCATGGACCACACAAAATTAAACTACATTATAATTATTATCCTTCGTTTCTAAACCATCTATCGAAATAAACTAAGAAGTAAAGAAAGAAATATTATAATAATACATGTTTTCATCTGAAAAAGAGTTGTTTGCCTATCTTACAAATGTTAGGAGATTTTCTAACATTTTTAATGTGAGATTCTGTTAATGAATAGGTTTTGTATTTGGTTAAGACCTAATTAGAAGATTAGTTATTTTGTGGTTGTTATTCTCTTTTGTCCTATGTTAGAGGTTATAAATCTCCTGTATTCTGGCACTACCTTTCTTAAAGTTGCAATAATATCTTTTTTATTTCAGATCCTTAATTTACCATATACCTCTTTTGAGTTATTAGTTTTTAACCGAATTTCAAATTTATTTTTATTGAATCGAGTATTTTTAATGTGAAATTTTCGATCAAAGATAGAAATATAATTTAATAATAGTTGTCTTCTTTCCTTTTGCTTAAATCTCACTATGCTTTTGAAAATGGTCAAAAACAAAAACAAAAAGGTTCAAACGCAAAATATTATTTTAAACACGGAAGTTTCGACTTCATATTTATTTATTTCATTCATTTTTTTATAAATAAAAATGGGTGTTTGGTTGAGATAGTTCTTTCATGCGTTGAAATATCATTTTCCGGGAAAACGATTTTCTCGAGAAAATAAACAGAGAAAAGTAAACAACGTTGCATGCTTGGAGGCTACGTTTGGGTTGGGTGTGTTTGTAATTTGACACGTTCACTTCAACAAAAATACCAACTTAATCGACGTCTTACAAACCTTAATTAAATCAACCTTTAAATTATATTGGTTTCAATATCAAGGTTTAGTTCTTTTCAAAAAAAAAAAAAAAAAAAAAACGTATTCAATTTAGTTTTGAACTAATTTTTTACAGGAAAATTGGGTTGAATAGTCAAATTTTACAAAATAATTATAGATTAAGGTAAATTTAAAAATATTTAACATCTATAATCAAATATACAATATAAGTAATATTTATTATACAGTATAATTAAGATATTAATATTAATTATACTAAATAAAAAGTAATATCATATATTTGACTATGGTTGCTAAATATATTATTTTTTTTATTAATATTGTAAATATTTTTTTAATTTGGTTTATTCATGCAAAAACTCATTTTTTATTTTTTATTTTGTCAGTTTTTTTTATATTAGGTTAAGTGCTAAATTCTATTTTTTTAAATACTTTCAGTTAACTTTTTGTCTTTAAATTTTAGACTACGTTCAAATAATGTTTTTTTTCTATATTAAAATATTGGTATCTTTAAACCAATTAAATAAAAATTAATTTCAAATGTACCACAGAAATTAATTATAAGTTTAAATATATGGATTAAATTAGAATATTATCTAAATAAACATAGATTAAATGGTACCACCTACGACTTATTAACCAAGAGATGACATTTCAAAGTACAATGATTACATATATAATAAATTTAGCATAAATTTAAATCTTCCACCTCCGATAAGTACTCTACATTACCGGGACTAAAATAATATTCGAATCAAAATATATATGTATGTATAAAATCTTACTCTTATGTCACAAAAGTTTAAAACTAAACTTGAATAAAGTATTGGATGTAAATTGATGTGTTGGTAATGTGAAACAAGATAGTAACACGAACATTATAAGCTTTGATTAAGTTTGAAGTAATGAGATACAGACACTAATGTCGATTATAGGATTCAAATTTATAACCAACTAATTACTAATTAATATATGATTGGAGAGAAGTGCTATTTTTTTTTTTTTTTTTTTTTGAGAGAATTGAGAAGTATTACTTCTTTTGACCATAAATATTAACTTTTCATGTCTTGTTGTTACGATTTTTCTACCATATAATTTTATTATTATTTTTTTTGAGAAATTCTACCATATAAATAGTACATATATAAAATTATCAAGTGTACCAGTATTAGACCCGATTAAATATTTATATTTATTTTGGAAATTTTGTTGTAAAAAATAAATTTTAGTATCCATATTTTAATTATAATAAATTTTATTTTGTATTGGGTAAAAATGATAAATTATTAAGGCATGTTTGATCAGTATTTATTTTTTTAAATTTAAGTATATTCTTACTCAAATTTCCTACCATATATTCTACATTTTCTACAAAATATCTATCTTTTCTTAATAAAATATGTCAATATTAACCAACTTTCGAAAACAAAAACAAAATTTTGAAAGCTAATTTTTTTTGTTTCTAATATTTAGTTTAGTTTCTATAAATATAAATAAGAGATATCAAAATAAGAAAAAACATTTGGCAAAATAGTTGTCGTAAGCTTCAATTTCAAAAATAAAAAATGGTTATCAAAGGGACTTAAGAAACGTAATTTTTTTAGAAGCCCGAGAAAACGGAGTTTCGCTCCGCTCTAATATAATTATGATTTTCAAACTTAAGACCTTGAAGGAACCATACATTAAAACTGAGTCTTAAACCACCGTGTCATTCCTTGAGGACATAGAAACATTATTTTTCTTACCTTATTCTTTTGAAATTCAATATTTGATCGATTACTTGAAATGAAATGATGTTATTAGATTAAAAAAAAAATAAACTAACAAATTCATATCATACAAGTTTTGTACAAAATAAATCAAAATAAGCATAGTTCAACTGATACAATGTACAAATGAGGTTAGAGGTTTTATTTTCTCTCCTCATTTTATAATATACATACTTACGAATAAATAAGGAAGTGCATCGAATCGAAAAGGTTGGTGACATGTTCGTGTAATTTGGTTGTATTAAAAACTATCGATGGACTATCATAAAGTAACTTAAGTGGTCAAAGAGAGTCTTGAAGTAGTTAAGATGATGAGTTCAATTCATCATAGTCACTTACTTAAAAAATTAATTTTCTAAAGTGTGTTCAAACAGTCGGAATCGACATGAGGTTTTCCTCGATGTTTATATTTGTTTACGGTAGGAAAAGTTTCCATCAACCCTAAATTTCGACGACTCATTCCAACATTCCCTCCAAATATAGTTTTTATTTTCTTTTTTTTTTTTTTTGATTCAAACATAGTAAGTAAAGAATGGAAGGGCAACGAGAGGAAGATTCATTGTGCACCGACAAGACAGCCTGGTGATGGGAACGCCATGACTATGTACGTCCGTACTTTTGTCGCATTTTCTATTTTCTATAAAATTCCAACATTCAAACCTTTGATCTTTTTATTGTTCTTTTCATTAATTGAGTTTTTTATTTATTTTAAATATTTCTGCCTAATTCAGTCCAATCTGAAGAAGTTTGCAGGAAACGTTCCGGATTTTTCCTCTTAAATCTTTTTTTTTTATAAGAGTGATGCATTATTAATTTTAAAGGGTTAAATATAAATTTAGTTGAAAATTGGAGTTGAGTTCTTATTATTTAAGAAAGTAAGAATTTAGTTTTCATGAGCATAAAGATTAGAGCGTAATTCATATATTTTTTTAAAAAATATATAAATTTAGTCTTTAAAATTTAATCATTGTAATTTAATAAAAGCTAAAAAATAGTTTTTGTCGTTTCTAATTGTTAACAAATTAAATTAATGAAAGTTATTTATTCATTTGTCAATAATGAAATTACAAAAAAAATTATATCATTTATATGGTAATAGTGATCTTTCATGTATTTTATACGTTAGCAATTATGATTATAAAGACTTTATTTTAGATTTATAAAATTATAAAAACTAAATTCTATTTTTTAAAATCACAAAGACTAAATCTTCTTTTTTTAATATGGATGACTGTCAAAAGTTAACTTGCGCGCACCTTAACTAAGGTTACCGAACATACCGCCTTACTCTCTAATATTTGGATGTCAAGAAAACTTGTAAGAAATTAATTTTTAAGTATATCATGGATTGAACTTATCACTTTAAACACCTCAAAATCTTATTTGACCACTTAAATCACTCTATAATGATTAACATAGAAACTAAATCTAACTTTTTTTCAAACCTTAAAAATTAAATCTTAACTTTCTTCCAAGCATATAGCAATTTTTGAAACTATGAAAATTAAATTTCAACTTTCTTCCAAAGATAAATAAAATTGAAGAATAACAAATTATGATTCATGTATAGATTTCAAAATATAGGCGATGGCAAGGTAATCACATAAATTAATCCTTTTTTTATTTAAAATAACAACGTTCCTGTAATACAACCAAACAATAAAATAAAATTATTGTGCCACCATAAAAAATTCTTAATTAATATAATATATATTATACACTTTTAAGTTTTTATCAAATGAGCATAACTCTGATGAGAATGTATTATTCACTTTGAAAGCTCAATTATTTTAATAAAATAACATATTTAACTCTAAAACATTTAAGTATTTTATTTTTATTTTTTGAAATAACAAGTAAAAAATCGTAATAAGTTAAATACAACCTAGATAACTATTATGACTAAACCATATATAACCTTTTAATTATGTACGTTCTCTTTCACTGACTTGTTTAAATAAAAACAGAGAAAAAAAAAACAATACTCGTTACAACACCTTACACCACCATCATTGTAATTATTTCTACTTACAATAATAAAATAACATTTTATAAAATACAGTTTCACTTCCATATTTAAAAAATAAAGTACACAATTTTACAACCTCATCTTCGTTTTTTCTCTTTTTTTTTTTTTTTGTCATTTCCCTTTTATTGTTCAATGTTTGTATGCAATTCAAGGAATGAATCAATATAATAAGTCCAAATTCTTCTGCCAAATTAAAAATAACTCTACCTAACATAAGATTTTTTTTTTTTTTTTTTTTTGAATTTTGCCTAACATAAAACTTACACTAACAAACTCGAAGTTGAGGTTTTATTCTCCATCCAACATACCTTTCACAAAATATCCAAATTATTTAAAAAACTTACCAAACTAGGTTTTTTTTTTTTTTTTGAAACGAACTTACCAAACTAGTTAAACATATAAAATAACTAAAAATATGATTACTTTTAAAACAAACATGGTCATTGATATTACTAAATATTGACACATTTTTTCTTATAATACTGTATTAAAGCGTATAAATGATTATAGATACAAATATTCTAAAATTTATCTGCATTTGTATTTACTTTTTGAAATGAGCTCATCAAGTATAATATAATTAATCACGAATGGTATAAGAAAAGAAGACTCCTTGATTTGGGTTTCTTGGAAATGGATAGCAAAATCTCTTAAGCTCATTGTAGCAATCAATATCAAAATTGTGAGAGGCCATAAGCTTCTTCTGTTTGGCCTCAAAACGACGTCGGAAAAGGCCTTCGAAAGTGGGCTCTGTGGAGGTTGAAAGGAAGAAGCTTAAGGCAAGGGGAACGTAAAGGGATGAGGTGAAGAAGCAAATGGGCTCCATTACGTCCCAACTCAGCTCCCAGAAAGTGAGCCTCATAAAGCCCAATGTTTGGCCCAATAACAGGCCCATTACACAAAACAGCTCGGCTCGGCTCGGACTTGGGCCTGGGCCTGGGCCTTTTGTCGATTATTGCCTTTTGGTTCTCCATTTCGGCGAGTTGTTTGAATCTTGGGTCGTTGGGTGTCGCTATTGAGGTGGATATCATTGTTTCCATTGACTTGGCTACATGTGCAAATATTTGTAACTTTGTGTTAATTCTATATATGTATTTGAAATTAGGGAAATTGTACTCGATAGTCCAATTTTACAAAATAATTATAGATTTAGGCAAATTTAAAAATATTTAGCATTTATAGTCAAATATACAATATAAATAATATTCATCCCACTTTACTATGTATTAGTTATTCAGTATAAAAAATATTACTTTATATCGTATATTTGACCATGCTTACTAAATTTTTTTTAAATTTACCTAATATTATAAATAGTTTTATCAATTTGATCTATTTCTGCAAAAACTCTTTCAAACTATTTAGATGTTATAATATTTAGGTTAGTTAAATTGTTTGGACTCTTTTTTTATGTAAAAATATAGAATCTTATGAGAAAATAAATCGTGGAGTTTTTACTCTTCTAAAATAATATGATAGTCATCTCATGATGCTTCACACTTGTCAATTTACATTTCTCTTTTCGATTGACCCTTGAGTTTATTATTGTTTTTTCTTTTTCTTTTTCTAACTTCATCCAAACTCGAAGTAGACTATTAAATATTGTTAATAAATTAGTTGGATTTATTAGTTTTAGTTGTTATAACATTTCGACTAGTTAGATTTTTTGGATTCTTTTCTATGCAAAAATATACATTCTCACATAAGAATTTTTTTTCTAGTTTTTACTCCTACGAATCAATAAATTTGTATCTTTAATTAAATAATTATAGTTTATGGTTATAAGTTAAATAGACTCTTTTTACAAAGTATGTACCTTTGTAATCATTTCATTTTAATATTATATTGTAAATTTTCTTAAATACTTGTATTATTAATTTTTTATTTTTTGAGACAAAAGTACTTATTAATATTAGTATAATAAAAAAGTAAGGGACAATATTAATTAAATACTAATAAATATGTTTACTATTTTTTTTTTGTAAAAATGATTGCATTTATAATTACTTTATACATTTGACTAATTTAAGAAAAATTAAGAGGTTAAAATTTTGAATTCTGCTTGCCATAAAGGGTACAAAATCATATTATAATATTACGATTTTTCTATAAAAAAAAAAGCAAATGCAAATGGTTATTTATGATTAAGAACAACCAAATGCAAACAAATTAAAAACAATCCCTATCAAAATTAAATTCACTTTGTACCATTCTCCTATTTATACATTTATTAAATTAAATTCACTATTGACTCCACCATTTAAAGGATTAATTTTGTGATTTATATGTGTTTTTTAATTAAATACATTTTTTGCTCCACCATTTGAGGAGGTAGGTTTAATTGCCAAAATGTTATCTTTTGATTTATACGTGGTTTTTAATTAAATACATTTTTTACTCATTCATTTGAGATGGTAGGTTTAACGGCCAAAATATTTTTTTTTTTAATAATAATAATAATGTGTTAAACAAATTCACCCTTATTTTTAGGGTTATTAGGTGGCCCAAATTTAGACACGTCAGTTTGCATTATTCAAATTAACAAATTAATTCATATTTTAGAATTTTAATTAATATTTTAACAATTAAAGCCATTCTTTTACAGGTTTGCTGGGTTCATCATTTGTTTCCACCATTTCTATCACCCCTCAATCTTCCACAACATTATCTCGTTTTTACCATTTTCGCATTTAAGAATGGCAACTACATCAGTTTATGTGTTTTTTAATGGTAAATGGGACGAGAACGAGATTTATACCGATTACACAACTGACGTTGTTGATATCATATGCAACATGCCCTTATCCTTTATAATATCGTCTATTGAGGAAAAGTTGGTTTTGAACGAGGACTCTAAAATCGTGTGCATATCATCACTATACAAGGGAGGCGCGCACAAAAAAATGTTGAACACACTGAAGGATGACAGGGACGTCCAGTGGATGTACAAGGGATTCGCAGGGGGCATGTACATCGACTACTGTCTTTTGGCAGACATTGTTCAAACACGTACCAGATGTACGTCCCAAGCCTAACCGGGAGAGACAACCGTTTTGAGAGAAGCGCAATGTTTTCGACGGAGGTACGGTGGTGTAAAGACCCGACCCGAATAAGGTCCTAACTCTAGACCTTTACTACATGCATGACTTTTAAAGCGGAAAACAATCTAAGTGAAGTTCTAACACAAGGTCGATATTAAAAATTTAACTTTACTAAAAGGGTCTATCTGGCCAGATATGATTTAAAACATAAAAATCAAATCAATCATTCTCATAAAACTTTAAAGGAACTT
>JBBMEF010000018.1:4160722-4172797 GCA_037832685.1 Sicyos baderoa | reverse complement strand
GCGAAGCGAAACTCTTTCGTCAGAAAGTTCGCTAGAGCGAAGCTCAGCGAAGCGAGAAACCAACCTCCTTCCTTTTTGAGTTGAACACCCTCCGAGCAACGTTTCGAATTCCGGGCTGTTACAGGTGGAAGTTCAACGGAGGGAGTCGGTCGAAGATCAGTGATTTTGCTTCTTGTGTCGGGAGAGGGATTGCGTGTTCGGGAGTCTGGGATGACTCTTCGGCTCCCACGGTATATATGGCAAGCGTGTTAATTGCCGCAACGACTAAAATACACGAGCACGATCTTCTGTACGTTTTCGGTAGGTTTTTCAGACGGTAATGTAGTGTTGGTACTCACACGTACTTCAAATGTACACATTCGGTATATGCTAAACGATTAATTCAATTATTATTTTAAAAAATAACAAACCTAATTCTTAATTGCATTTTTCAAATTTGAATTTTACATTTTTATTTATTATTTAAATTTATGTACTTAAAAAAAAAATCATTTAAATTTAGGAGTTTGTTATATAGGGTGTTTCTCTCCCATGTTAGTTAAAGAAATAGGTTTTTCAAAAAAAATTGGAAAATAAGTAATAAAATTAGAGAAATATTCTAAAATTTTGCATTTAAATTTTAATTTACAAAAAATACAATTAGACATGCATTTTAAAAATTCTAATTTTAGATACCGACCTAAATAATTTGGAAATGTAGTCATTTTTATAGTTTGCCCAAATAAAAAGCTATTGACAAGTAATTATTGAAGGGCCCACTAATCCTCAAAAGTACCGACAAGTCTTTTCCAAATGGCACATGTTAGGCGGGAAGGAAATGCGATTTAAAATTTAAAAAGATTTAAGAAAATAAAATAAATAAATAAATGCCTTGCTCCAGCGTAAAGATTTCTAGCCGTTATCAAATTGATTTTAATAATCTGAACCTCGTGACCTAAACAAAACATGTGTCTGATATTATTTTATATATGAAAAAGTTGTAGTGTGATAGATTTTATTGTTTGTGAAAATTTAATTTGACTCTGGTTTATTTGAATCGAGTAATATTATCTATTTAGGGTATGGGGTTTCATTTTCCCAAAATATTTTAAAAAATTTAAAATATATTATTTTTTATATTTATATTTTAAAACACACTTTTACCGTTGATATTTTTGGTAGTTTTAATTTTATGTTTTAAAATTAAATATTTTTATGCATTTTTCATACGATAATATTCAATTTTGATTCTTGTGTGCCTACTCAATTTTTTTTTTATTGAAAATAAAATTCAGGTTGATAACAAAATAATCACAAAACATCAATCTATTAAAATTTGAATTTAATGTAATTATCCTTCTATACTTTTTTTTGTTAGGTTATTTATAGTTTTGTTTAAAGTTAATTTAATTATCATTAAAATTTATTGAACGAATTGTTTTCTTGGTAATTTCATCATTTGGTAGTAATTCAATTAAACACTAAGATCACGAATTCAGTATCCTTTATATAAGGTTTGTAATCTCCTTTCTTCAACTTATACTTAAAAGAAATATTATCATTAAATTTTGAGTTTTTTTTTTTTTTTTTTAAGAACAGCTAAAATTAAGTATTAAACGTAAGAATATTTGATTTTACAACATGCAAATTAAATAAAAACATCATCCAAAATGTTACTACTAAAAACTTTGAGAACAAAGAATGAGTATAAGCTGAATAAAAGATTGTGATATCCACAAGTTACGTGCTCGATATGTTTTTCCTTCTATTATTATTATTATTTATTTTTTTTGTTATAACAATTGAGAATTCAAAATTCGAATTTATGATGATTTGATCATTAAATATACACCGAAGTCGTTGAGCTACTACTCAAGAAATTTAGAGATTTAATAATGACCAGATTTTATATTTTAAGAAAATGTATTAAGCTCACCATTTTGTTTTCTAATTTGATTGAATACTATTTTGGTGACTTAAAAGTCTAATCTAACTCTGAACTCTATGTTTATTTTATGTTATTTTAATTTCTTAAATTTTTAAATGTCTAGCTTTAATTTATGTATTTTACAAACAAAAAACTGATAAATAATCTCTTTTAAGTTAAAAAGAAAATAACATGTCAATCGAAAAATACATGGATTTAAATTTGATATTTAAAAATTGAGATAAAAAGTAAATAAACATAAAAGTTTGCAGACAACAAAAAATAAAAGTGAAAGTCAAGAAAACAAAATGATTTTTTTAATCGTGAGTATCTACAAATGTACGTATACTTCAACTATTTTCACAAAATTGATCTTGTAACCTTTGATTATCAAAAAAACAAAATATAAAAAATTAATTTTTAATAAGTAATCATTATAGATTCAACTCACCACATTCAAGTCTCTTGAGTTGTTTTGACCAAAGTTATTCATAATGGTTATCTAATTTACATACTTAGTTTATATTATCAATCTATGATTAACTTTTCTAAAAGCATTGAGTATTGATTAGCTTTCATCATATACGAAAAAAAAAAAAAAAAAAAAAGGTAGCTTTCATTCTATAAAATTATAAATAAGATGAATTTGTAATTTCTATTCAACTAATCAGTAAGAATTTAATTCATGGATTGCATTTGAAAAAATAAATTATATCCCTAAAAATAAGATAGGTATCAATTACAATTTTGAACTTCAATAAGTTATGAATTCTATATTTCATTGTATTTTGTTTGAAAACAAAATTTTATAATATTAATTCAACTTCAAAATAAATCCATTCATAGCTCAAATTTGAAATTCGTTTATGCATTGATTTTCACACGTGTATGGACTTCTTCTGTTTGGACCTCCATTTGAAATTTGCCATTTATTTAATATCGAACCTACATTTTCCAAACGAAATATAATAAATAGTGTAAATGGATCTTATAAAACCGCATAATTTAAAGTCATTTATCCACTTGTTTTAGATTTTAATGGATCAATCTTCCAAGGTTATTAAAAAAAAAAAAATCCTCCAAATGTCAAAGTTTATTTATGTGGTTATTTTTTTAGTATAAATTTGGGGAGGAGAACGAATAAATCCTATACAAACGACATTGGAGTCAGATATCAATGTTTTGGAACGAACTCATAACCATAAAATTGAAATAATCTAACAGTTGGAGATATTCACCTTGTGGCAATTGTCCCACATTGAAAAGGTGAGGATTCTACAACTCATTTATAAGCAATATGGAATACTCCCCTTATTGCCAATCGGTTGTGAGGTGGAACCTCATATTCTCTAATATAGTATCAGAGCATAATATGGGTAATGACCCCAAAATTTCGATCCAACCCAAAATGCTTTGAATTCTAAAGCGGGTGTGAACCCCACCTAAGCGAGCATAAGCTTAAGCGGGTATTTGATCCCAAAATTTGGATCCGACCCTAGCAAAAAGTAAGCCAAAGCGGGTCTTTCGGTCCACAAATTCGGATTAGGATCTAGTTCAAGGTGGCATTTCCCGATATCGGTAGGGATTCTACAACTCATTTATAAGACATATGGAATACTCCCCTCATTGCTAATTGATTATGAGGTGGAACTCCATATTCTTTAATACTAACAAAAAGAAAAATAATAAATTGCGCTATCAACTCATTCACTAGTTTTGGTTGTAATCTAATTCATATATGTTATCATAGTTTACAAATGAATTTAACCTCGAAGAAAAGATATTTAATGGAATGAAAATAGTGGGAGGGGCTTGTACTTTAGCAGATTGTATTAAATGAAGAAAGATGAGAGTTTGGTATCTGAAAATCGACAGCTAAACGTGAGCGGGACCCGCTTTGATTCCTAAGATCTTTTGATTTTTTTTACTTCAATTCTTGCATTCATTTAGACGTTGATAGCTGGCCCCCCCTCCCTTCCCTCACTATTTACTTTTCTTCTCTACATTTCATCACTTTTTAAAAAAAATAAAAAATCATTATTATTTCTCCCTCGACTCTAATTTCTTTTACTTAAATATAAATACATACTATGCTACAATGTTGGCATAAATACATTAATGAGTATCCAGATTAGTCCCTTTTCAAAAAAAAAAAAAAAAAACCAGCTTACATGTTATTTCGATATCATCTAATCATACAACATTTATATGTCAAAGAAAGCCATAGAAAATTAAATATATAGTCATCTTAAATTAAACTTATAATCCAAGACCTTCAACAAAACTCTCTTTGACTACTATACCAACTCGAAGAAACTTACCAGCAAAAATCTCCACATAACAAAAACAATAGTTTAACCATCAAAGTTATGGGTCAAAATACTTCTCCCAACTACATTCAATTCATTCTTTTGGTAGGTTTAATTCTATAATTTACTAAATTAAATTGACTTCTATTTCATTTATATGCTTGAACAAATGACAATTAAATAAAGCATAAAGCAGTTAAGAGTGTACACATTCATTTCATGAAACCCACTCTCCCAAGTCAGCATTCAACCAGAGGTTTAGCAAAACAAAGTCAGCAATGACTTCTCAGTTTTCGTAGATCTATTAGCCAGTCATACGTACATTATATATATATATCATATATACTACATTTATCTACCATAATTACACTAACAAAAGGGTAACGAATACCTTAAGATCAAGCCAGGATACTTATATTACATCGAACATCAATGAAGCGGGGTAGTTGGAATGTCGGGTACCGGTGTTTTTGTTAGAAAGATGCATGAATGAGCTTCGTGTTACAGCCTTTCCTCATCATTTGCAGACGGTTTTGAGTCTCTTTGCAGCGTGGACAAACCCGGAAATCACCTGTAACTCGTCTAGTTGCTGTACGAGTGTTGTGAACAAACAAATAAGTTATGGGATGCTGATCATCGCGTAACGGAGTCGATTTAAGCTTTGGAAATGAGGGACAGTACAAATGGACAGATAAGTAAGCTTTGATGATTGCGAAATAAGCTACTTGACTGAGAAAATTGAGTACCTGCGACATGAAATGCCTTTGAACAACATCCACCAACTGCTCTTTTGATGGGTTAGGAAAAGCATCAACCTGGAAGATATAAAATTCTTACGGTCATGGTGGTATAAACTTGCAGCCTAAAAGGCAATGCTCAAAAAATAGGATCGCACTTAACGAATAAATGGTAACTTACGAGATTGAAGTGTCGCCAATATCTCCATAAAGCAGACATCTCCAGTTTAGCGAGGTCAACCTTCTGTACAGGTAAGAACATTCATTAAGGTCCAACTTAGTTTATGAGTCTAAATTATCTCATTTCCACAAATGAAACAAAAAAGAATCGGTCTATTTCTCAAGTACCATGGACCCGCGAGGCGTGGAAACAGACCCCTTGGACTGCGATTCATAAGAGAAGGATCGGCTGATAGTTTTGTGCGACGATCCCGACGATTTGTGTGTCCTTTGTCTCAGTCTATGGGACTTTAAAGTGTCATCGGATGCTGGGAAATCAAAATACGAAAAGCATTAAGAAAAAAAGCATGGGGAGGGGCCGGAAGATAGAAGAAAAAATGACACAACAAGATTTCAAATAAAGTAAAAGGAGATTGAGCAAAGAATCCAAAGTACCAACCTCAACCACTGTTCCTAAAAAGCATATCATTTCAAACAACTAAAGTGGACCAATGAAACAATCATTCGAAATAAGCAAGTGTTTTAATGATGAATTCCCTAATTAGAATCAAAGGGAAAGTGAAGACAACTAGCTCTTTTAATGCTTTTTTACTATGTTTAATCGATGCCAGCTTATCAAATTCACAAATCTAATCCATTTGAAGAATCAACAATCTAATGTTGATATTGGATCCAATGAACAAGAATCATAAAAAAAAAAAGATTCCAAACTCACCCATATCTGATCCATTCCATTGCAAGTTTACGAATTCGAGATCATCGTCGTCCTCGTTGCCAGTGGGGGCTTCAATTACACTGAGAGCATTTCTCTGTAGCTTAACTTCAATGCCATTTGTAAGAACCTGAGGATTAATTCAATTGTAAAATTAAATGCTGACCTTACATTATACCTACAATCATGGTGACCAGCAGAATTCAAAAGAACGATCTCACTGTTCTAACACTAATGCGACAGCTATTTCACACTAAATCGAAAGAATATCCAAAGAAAACAGAGCAAGAATCTGAAAATATTCGTGAAATTGTGGACTCGAAATCCGATAAGATTTTCCCCAATTTCATTAAAGCGAAAAGAAAACCCTAACTCTAATCACCAGATCCTTAGGTCAAAAATTAAACATGCAAATTCATATCCCAAAGCTGAAAATCAAAACCAGATTCAAAACTCACAAATGGAAGCAATAAACAAAGTAAACACACAACAACAACAATAACAACAACCAGAAATCATAAATTGGGGAAAACCGCATTGATAAAAAAAATCGATTCAATCACGGCTCATTACGCTCCGAATATCATCCACGTCAAGAATCCAAATCAACAAAGCGACATACCAGCCAATGCCATCCGCCCAAACCAACAGCCTTCTTAACAACGCCTCGAAGTCCAACGAGCACCGATTTGGTGCGGTTGTTTCCGGTGACGACAACCTTCGTATGTCGAGGAAGAACAGAAAGCTCCTCTTCGCTACTATCGCCGCTGCTCTGCAGCTGCGAGAAGCCGCCATTGACGGAGCTCTCCACTGCTTCAAGCATTCCGGAACCTGTCGGCGGTGAAATCGAACAAATAAACCAAAAATTCAAGCGCAAAACAGGCTCGAGATCAGCCGATACAGGAATTTCACGCAGAATCGAGCATTTTTTCGGGAATTTCAGCGGCAAGGGACAGCGAAATCGCTGAGAAATTTGGGAATTTTCGTTGACAACAAACACAAAGCAGAGTAAGAGAGAGAGAGATAGAGTAGAGAGAGAAAGTGTGCTTTATGTGAGAGAGAGAGAGAGAGAGAAATGAAAGTGACTTGAATTGTTAATTGGCGAGTATTGCTACGAATCCCGAAGACGTTAAAGGAGCCAATTACAGGCCGCCACGTATAAACGGGATTACTATACAAATTCTTTACCAAAAATCATCTTTATTATTGTTTTACTTTTGGTTCATCCTTCCCGCCTTTCAACTAAATATCTTCTTCCCTCAAAAAAAGAATGGAATAAATATGTATAATGAAAGTTTAAACAGATGCAGTAAAATAAATAAAGTGAAATTATAATGTTCCCGATTTTCTAATCAAATAATTATAAATATATAATATTTTAAAATATATTATAAATACTCACAAATACGATATTATAGGTGTATATTCTTAATATCAATAATTATAATTATTATTCTTTTTTAAAAAAAGTAACTATATTTATAATTATTTTCACAAATCTTATATGGATGAAAAAATTACTAGTAACCTCCTATAAATAAAGAGATTATGAACTATCATGGAGTAGTTCAATTAGTTAAAAGAAAATTTGGGGTACATATGGTAATGAGTTAAATCAATAGTAGCTATATATCTAGGAATTAATTTTCTACAGATTTTCTTCGCATTCAAATGTTGTGAGGTCAAGCGGTATGTCCCGTGACATTAGTCGAGGTGCGCGAAAGCTAACCCAGACAACCACGGATATAAAAAAAAAGTATGGGTTTTTTGAAAGGAGAAATTATGAGTAATTGTGGTACAAGTCTCTAATTTAATATAGAGATTGTCCGGGGTTGTACCGGAAGGGCTTATGGAAGAAAATGAATGGTAGACAATCGTTCTTCTATCTTGTTTATATTTCGTAGTAACAACCACCTTTAATCACTTATCAAACTTATCACTTGACCACAGGCAATATAAAACTTTCCATGAGTAATTAGTTATCCCAATTATTATTACTATCAATCCACAGACAATTAGTTAATTTCTTTAATCTAACTATTAACACCAATCTTGGGAATAATAGTTCATTATGTCAACTACTATTCATTCTTCCACTCACTATTTTCTACCAAATTCAAATACACACTCAAGAGTTTAATGGAGTTTTTTTAGAATTGCTTCATCAAAAGGATCTCTCAAACTCTTTATCTAAACACGTTAGTTGTTTAACTTGACTAGTTTATTATCTACTTTTAACCTACATTTATAAAAAAAAAAAAAGGCATAATTGAAAATTAATATATGTATACAATTTATCATTTATTATAGAAAAATTTAAATTTGATGTATAATATAATATTTGTATAATTTTAAAATTACTTTCAATTTATTATAAAAATCAATTTTGACGTTTGTGTCTTTTTATTTTGTTTTTATGAAAAAGGAAAATGAGTGGTAATTATGCTTGTTGTAAAAAACTAGACAAGACACGAAAACTGCTAGCGGTTTGAATAGAAGAAATGTGGCAGGCAAGCGACAGGAGGGTGAAATGACGAGAATACCCCTGGAGATTATATTTTAATGTCCGTGGACACGGACACAAGGGAAATGCTGTTTTAAGATTTCGGAAATTGATTTTTTTTTTTTTTTGTTGGCTTAGGGGTTATTATTATTAAATAAATGGTGCAATTTATGAAATAAATAAGAAATAGAAAAATAATAATGTTTGGTTAAGAGAATCGACATGAGTCAACCGAAATGAGTGCCTCAAATTACGTTGGAACCCACAATGTTTGTTTCTCAACAGATGCTGTCCTTTCAATTACTGTTTGTTTTTTGGAATTTTTCGTGGGTAACAAAATATATTCCATGAATATCAATATTTTAGAAAAAAATTATATGGGGTGATTGGATTGGGAGTTGGGAGAGAAAAGGAGATGAAATTATTTTAACTTCATTTTTTTTTTTTACTTAACAACTATTTTCAACTTTTTCTTATACCTCATCAAATATATTTAATATTATTAAACTTCAAATCAAATTTTATTATAAAAATAAAATAAAAAATGTTCTCCTAAACATTAATTAAAAAAAAAGAAAATATTTATTTTAAATCGCAAGTCCCAAAGAAAAATTGACATCTCCTCTTCTAAATAATAATTCTCAAACAAATATTTTATCTTTTCAAATTACTCTATTTCCTTTCCATCTCCTCTCTTTCTTTTTTCCCAAACTTCAAAATCCAATCACCCTTGTATCAAATTTTAGTTTAATCTAGTGCTTTCCTCAAACTCACAAAATTGATGATCCAATCAAATAAAATTTGTTGAAAACAATAAAAATAAAGTTTATTATGAATGAATTTTTTTTGTTATAACTAAAATAAGAATGCGTTTTGGGTATATAAACTTTTTTTAAGCCTATTTTTCTCATATATGATATAACTTTTTGTGAATTTAATTGTTAGAAAAAATAAATATCCATTAAATCAATATTAAGGAATTAAAACCTCCACAATAGCAATACATAAGGAGAGGAATAAACTCATTTAACAAGTCAAAATTTGATCAACCCAGAATATAAAACTAAACATAATAAGAAACTACTCCTAAAAAGACAATTAACTTGATTCACGGTCATATCAAGAATAGAATTTCATAAATCCAACGAACGAAACTTGACATCCTTGGTCGATTAAAAAGTAGTTGATTTAGACGATAATTCGAAAGACATGGGAATTACTAAGCCTATGATTACCAAAACTAAAAAGGGAATAATTTGATCCCACAAAAGACCAATTCTTAAGCTAAGACTACGTACTAAAGTCACCCAGGTAAAATATCAGAGAAAGCGGACCAAACCGGTGGAGAAGTGACTTGGACCGGTATCAAAACCCGTGAACCAGGCCTTATACCCGGCCGGTTCTGGTGGAGAGCGTGGGATTTGTTCTTTTTTTTCAAATTAAAAATAGAAAAGAAAAAGACGGTGGGATTTAATTAAATTAAATTCTTTCAGAAAGAAAAACTAAATTAAAATTAAATATTGGTTGGCGCGCAAACGACATGGAAAAAGAAGGGAGGATGTTGGACCGTCAGATTCTTTCCCGCCAGAATAAGAAATGTTCAGCCGTTGATTATCGAACGACAGTTGATTGGGTGGGATAATATAATTAATGATAACAGGTTTATCCATTACCAAAAATAAAATAAAAAAACAAACAAACAAAAATCAACAAAAGCTATGGCGCTTATGTCGTCCTCCTGGCATCCACTTTCTTCCTTCTGTCCCCCTTTTTCCCTATTTTATTTTCAACTTAAAATTTTAAATAAATTTGGTTTCAAAAAAGTAATAATAATAAATTTATTGACAAATATTGTTTTTTTGGGATAAATTATATATGTTGTTATATTTTAAAACCATTTACATAAAATTCACATTTATATTAAAGATCATACCCAAAATAAAAAATTTAAGAATTGATTACACTTTTAAAGCTCTACTGAGAACAAAATAAATAAACTACAACCTTCATAGACTTAGAATCTAACATTTACTTAGGTTTATAAAATTTTGACATCTTAGATGTACATGGTTTGCCCCTCAAAAAAAAATAAAAAAATTGTTCATGGTTCAAGTTGAGTTGAATTAGCTGATTTTTTTGGATTAACATAAATTCTTGGGTTGGTTAATAGCAACACATCCAACTCTATATATTATAATAACCCAATCAAACTCATATATTAATTTAGATTGAGTGAATTTTCGAATTATATTAATCTATTTTTTCCCCTCTATTTTGTTTAAAGCCAAAATACAAGTTCTTTCCAAGATTCAACTTAGATCTCAAAATATGGAATCAAAAAATAAAGAAAAAGTACATAATATTATACTTGATTATTATTATTTTTAGTATAAATTGTAAGGATGTCCAAACAACCCGATATTTTGCATATTTAGTATTTATACTCATCTCATTACCTTGATATGATAATGATTGAAGATTGTATTTTATTTATGTGTAATATATGGAAAGTAACAAACTCTACATAAGGAGGGCTCTCAAATAAGATTTCAAAAATCGAACCTATGACCCGTGGTATTGAACTGAATTACCACAAAACAATGAAACTACAAGTCTCTAACAATTTCGATATTATACTTAATTATATGTTATATATCACATTCATTAATTTTACACTCATAACATATAATATTATCCTTAATTCAAGTTGGATTGAATTGAAAAGGCAAAAATTTGGCCAATCCCAAAATTGACAATCGGACAAAAATCATAATTCAATTCAATTGAAAAATCACGATAACCTAATCCAATATCTGTACGGTTAGGGTAACTCAGTTGTCTGCATAAATTATAATCGCCGAAGTGAATATAGCTTAGCATTAATAACCGCTGAATATTGTTGTTAGGGTAAAAAAATAAAAATCCAAAGCCCTCAATTATTTTTCTTGAAGTTAAAAATAAAGGAATAACATTTAAATATTATTTGTAACTATTTTACTTTTTATGTTCTAAAATCCAATTTCTAAATCATATTTCCATCTATTAGGCCCCGTTTGATAATCATTTGGTTTATTGATATTGGTTTTTCAAATTTAAGCCTATTCTCTCTCAAAATTCCTACAATGTGCTTCATGATTCCTACCATTTATCTATCTTTCTTTAAAAACAAAAACAAATTTTGGGAAGCTACTTTTTTTTGTTTTTAAAAGTTGGTTGGTCTTCCCCTACTTACTTAAGGAAAGATGTATACGTGATAGAAATGATGAAATAAATTGTAGGAAATTTGAGAGAAAATAGATTTAAATTTGAAAAACAAAAAACAAGAAACTAAGGGCCCGTTTGGTAACGTTCATGTTTCCTGTTTCTTGTTTCTGTTTCTAAAAAATGAGAAACAAACTTGTTTGGTAACTGTTCCCGTTTCTCGTACCCAAAATTTACAAAAACGTTTCTAATATTTGGCTCCAAAATGAGAAACTCCCAAATGGAGTTTCTCTTTGTTCCGTTTCTGAAAATTTCTAAATGTTTCTTCAGTTTTGCTTGTCTTCTTATAAAAGCGCGTTCAATATATGAGAAATATCTATTGTGGCGTGGTGGAAGGGCTTGTGGAGAGTAACTCTCTTAACCTAGGTTCAAACCTCCAAATTGCATTTTATTTTTTTCAGTCCACATTTCATTTTTAATTTGGTCAAATATATTATTTTAATTTCTAAAATCATAATATTAATATT
>JBBMEF010000018.1:4147973-4160622 GCA_037832685.1 Sicyos baderoa | reverse complement strand
AAGTTAAATTATTTAAATTTTCTATTTTTTTAAGATCAAAGGTATTTTTGAAAGTTTTGAAAGTTTAGGGGTATTTTGAAACAAAACTTTAACGGTTTCCATCCAAAACTAACGGTCAGGGTATTTTTGAATTGTTTTGTAAAGTTTAGGATTAATTTTGAAAATTTTCAAAATTCAGGGATAAATTTAACACAAATGTAATAGTTCATGGATATTTGTGATAATTTAGCCTTAATAAATCAAACAATCAATTTCATTTTCGCACAGTACAATTCCATAACCGACATTCAAATTCTATAAAACTTGATTATTATTCTAATTTTATCCACCTAACAGTACTTAAATGTTCTCCTCTAATAAAATATGAAGAAATTAACTATTCAATTGCAATACAAACAGAAAATGACTATTGAATTAAGGCTAACCATTTTTCTAATAGTTCCTATCATTTTCTCAACAACCAAAAGATTCCATACAATTAGTTAAACTAAGCAATAGTAAATGATAATCAGAGTTTAAGCTCACCAGAATAAGGCGTAATCCAATCACACCGTTTCCCCGGAATCGAGAGGCAAGGCGACGTCGAGGTAGCATTAGCATCACCGCCGGCAGAAACAGCCTTCACAGGCTTAGGCTGAGGCTGAGGCTTAGGCTTCGCTCTCGGATTCAACAATTTGGCAGAATAATTACTCGATAAGGAATCGGAAGAGCAGGAGCTCCCAACGGAGACATTGTCCCGAACAACCGACTCGGAAACCACCGGAAGCGCCTTATTCTGCTTCCATGTCTTCTTCAAGATCTCCTGTTTGGATTTCGGCTTCTCCGGCGCCCTATCTCTGTTCCCGCCCGGTCCAAGAATCGCTCGGGACTCCATAACCGGTTTAGTGTGCGATTGAAGCTTCGTAGCCACAGACATCGCTCAAGATTCCTTCCGGAATCGAATTCGACCTGGATCACAAGGGAGCAAGCATTGGAACCGTCAAATGAAGCGATTTCTGATACTGAAAGAGCGAAAAAGTTGCAGAGAAAGCGGTAGGGTTTGGCAGGGATGAACGGAAAGGGCGTGGCGAGAGAAAGAGCAGAGCATCCGTGGGAGAAGAACGACGAAGAAACGGGTCGATTGTTGTGAGGCTTTTTAAAACGGAAGGCTCGACCGGATACCTGCAATAGCCGGTGATATTGCGCGCGTGGTTATGGACTTTTTACCGGTTGGTTTTCAAGTAGAATGGGTGAAAACTCCAAATTGCCACTACCTACTATCGGTATTTCTAATTGCGCCACTAGCAAATAAAAATCAAATTTTGCACTAACAACTATTTTTTTTTTAATATATAGTTGGTATTAAAATTTTGTAAGCTAACACCAAAAAGTTGGGTGTTGGGTCGATTTCATTGTTTGATGGTAATGTTTAACGTTATGGTAACATATTCAATCATAAAAATTAATAAAACAGTGATAACCTTTATGTAAGGTTTGTGCCCTCCTTCCCCCAATTTTTGTCCAAAAAAAAAGGTTTTTTAGTTAAAAAAAAAATAATCGTAAGAAAAGAAAAAAATTAGAATGTTAATTTTCATGCAACAAAATTTATAAAAAGAAAGAACACTAAATTAACATTTAAATACTATTGATAAATATAAGGATATTGAATTGAAGAACACGTCTTAAATTAAAGAAGTCCATTAAATAAAATTGTCACAATGTTAATGTTTATTTGTGAAAGGTAGTTTGAAGAGTGTGTCATCTCTTAACAATATACCATTACTTTCATAATTTCTTCTTATAATTTACAAATAATTGAACTAAAAAAAGAAGGAAATAGTAATAAAATGGAAATGGGGGTGGGGGGTATTTGTGGAAAGTGGAAACTTAGGCAAAGTGTCAAAGTCAGTTTGGTGATGTGGAGAAAAAGAAGGCGTCGCGTTGTAAATGGCCATTTCATTCTCTAACTTCCTTACCGTTTAGAAAAAGAATCCAAATCTTCTGAACCAACGGCTACCTTCACCTTTTTTTCTTTTTCTTTTTTAATGGGCCCACCTATCCGCTATTAATGGGCTTCTGCCGAGCCCATCTTTTCATGGCCCAAGTTCTTTTTTAATAGAGAGAATAGTCAAATTTAGAAAATATTTTCATTTTTTTTAATAAAAAATTAGCTTTTCTGGATCGAACCCATAAATTCAGAATCTAGAGAATAATTACAATTATGATCATGAGAGTCAAATATCACTTCTCAATGTGTTGAATTGAATTTCCACCAAACAATGAAACCATTAGGTTATCATCCTTTTATGTAGATTTGTATTTCAACTAAATAAAACATGCTCTTGTTTTTAGCCAAAGTTGAATCTTCAGAACAAATTTATTGGACTAAAAGAATATGATATATATTAACCATCATCGAGTGGCTCAATTGGTCAAAAAGAATCTTGAGATCAGTTCAATCCATGGTGGCTACCTACCTCCATTTTTTTGGCATCCAAATATTATCTTGTGACATTAGTCGATGTGCGCGAAAGCTGGTCCAGATAGTCACAAATATCAAAAAAAAAAAAAATCAATGATATATATATATATATATATATGAAACTAATAATTAAAAGATCAACGACTCATAAAAAAAAAACATCCTTGCATTGGGAGTGACATCAAACTTCAATTTCAAAGGCCTCTAAACACATCTTTCTCTATTGCGTACATGACAAATCTATTGCATAAATTATAAAATTGTGTTTAATAGAATTGAAATCATCAAACTTGAATCTTTGATGTTTTTATTTTAGTATAATGGGGAATTAGAAATTTGAACCGTGGGGTTGCCAATTCATTAGGGAAAAAATGGAGCTATTAATCTTTGATATTGTGATAACAATGAGAAGTATTATTCTATAAAAGAAAATATTTCAATCACTTTTCTTTATCAAAGCACATTTCGTTTTTTTTATGTATACAAATGCAAATGACACTTCCAAAAGCTTTATATCGACACCTCTTTGTGTGCACCTCATTTCCTTCCATTCTTCCAAATCATAGTTCCCATGGTGTGTAAATTTCGTATCACAATCCTCCCAGCGTATTAAAATGAGCCCAAGCCTCCTACATGAATTTAAAAAAAAAAAAAAAAAAAAAAAAAAAAAACTTTCATTAAGATACATAACAACAATGGTTCAAAACCGACAACTCTAGTTTGTTTTTTTGAAACAAGGTAACCATGCTCATCCCTAGGCCAGGTACCGGAGACATCGAAGAAATAATTTCACAGACAACTCTAGTTTGTTAAGGATCATAAATCCAAGCCAAGCATAACTCTACTAGTTAAGATACTGCATTCGAATCACCAATCCCATACAAATCTTCCAATTTTCAGTTTATGTCAAAATGCAAGACTTAATAACCAATCTCACTGTTTTATTATCATAGTGGCAATTATGTGATGATTCTAACTATTCAATAAAAAGTTTTTGTTTCCTATAAAAAAAACCAATACCAAGCTTATCAAGGAGAATTAACAAAATAGAAAGGAAGAAATGCCTTATAGTCAGTAACAAAATTGACATATATTAATTTTAATATACCTGTAATATTTCAAAAACTTTGGCTGCAATATATTTTTGATCTGATGAAGCACCCTTCTGTTGTAGCTTATCAGGGTGTAGGTATAGCAAAGCTTTCTGATAAGATCTTTTGACTGCGTTTCCTTCGATTATATCAACGAGAGGAACGGCTTTCCATCCGCTCTTAGGCCAAAGAACCTTGCACACAGCCAAGAACATATTATAGAAATTGAAGACACATTGAGTGTAGACCACACGAACGAACTACGAATGTAATACTCGGAAGGAAATGTTCTTATTGGAGCAGCAAGGCACAACCAACAGAGTTTACAAGATAACAGTCTCACATATTGCAAAGTTGACAGTAGCGAACGTATATTCCCTTCCTTCCCGCTTGACCATCGTCGTATTTTAGTATCGATAGCCTACACCGTATGAGTTCTCATCAGTTTACTTCCTCACATGCTGCAATAACACCACAATACATGTATTTAATGTGAGAAGCATTACTTGTAATTCCTCACGACCGTTGTCTGCTTCTGTCGAATTTTCGTAGTCTTGTGGTAACTCTTTTACCTGTTCACAAATTAACCAACTAAGCTCATTAGATTGTTAGCCGTCGATACAAGAAAGCACCCAGCATGTTCATATGTTAATATACTTGACACATGATTTTATACTCCTCTAGTGATTAAGAGATAGGTACACAAAAAATTCGGGTTCTAAGCGATTTGCATGCAGAATACTAGATAGATTTGATTTAAAGAGATTAAACCGATTTTTTTTTTCTCATAAGGATAAAAAACAAACCGAGAAATTTACTTGGAAGGGCTCCTCCACGTCTGGATCTGTAGACTTTGAAACATCACTAGCATGACCTGATATTGATAAATAAGTAACGTTACGCCTTACGTTTACTTGCACTCGAGCAGAAAAATATAAAGTACACACCACAGATGCAGGACTAACCAGTGTTTGGTGCTGGACTTCCCACTTTGGAAGAAGTAGAGCTACTAGTGTAGCTAGCAGCTTTTTTAGCAGACTGATAATCCACTGGCTGCTTAGGAACATCATCTACCTACAAAGATTCAAAATTGAGATCCATAAAAAATTTGACTTGCAAATTCTTATCTTCAATGGTTAAAAAAAGTGCCTCATAATTCCTTGATATGGTTAATTCCTCATAGTTAAATACCTTGATGGAAGCATCTGTATTGTTGTTCAACTTGGGTTTCTCTTCCTTGCTTATTTTATTGACACTTGCTTCTGTTTGAGCTTTTGAAGCGCTTTCCTGCTTCCTCGTAGACCTATCCGTTTCTAAATCAACTACATCTCGGGGTTTCGATGCAGGTTCTTGGTTGAAAATCTTGACGAACTCCGAGATTTTTCCACCAACTTTCTTTTTGCCAATGTCTTGTCCAGATTCCATGTCTGAGCTTAGGAAACTAGGTTTTTTCACTTTCGAATTTCTTAGTGAAGTTTGTTTGTCCTGTTTCCTTTGGCTACTAGTTAAATCAGGAAGATTTGATAATTTCTTGTCACTTCTTGCCATTTTGTCTCCTTTAGGATACTCTCCTGATATTGCTTCTTCACCTGCATTAAAGGAAACTTGTCATGAGAACCGCATAATACGAGCACAAAAAGAGTTGTCTTGCAAGAGAGCATACTTTGTTCGACATCACTAAAGAGAAGAAAGGAACTCAGAGATTTAGTTTTATGCTTTTGATCTTCGTCTGTTGGCGAACTCGAAATTTTCTTGGGTAAAGATTGAGGTTTCGCCTTTTCCCTTGATTGGTGAATGATGTTATCACTGCCTGTATCCTTACGAGAACCTTGTCTGCTCAAGTTTGCTGTGGTTGTGGTTGAAACTTTGTCCTCAAAACTTTGACCAGGCTTTCTTTGATGCACAGCATCTATGCCAGGCAGTATATCAGTTCCTTTCTCGTCATTGATATTCGTTGTGTCATGAAAAACAGGAGACTCGATACTATGCATCATCGACGTAGGGGACTGCATTTCGTTCATCTCCTTCACCACCCTCTCCGTCGAGCTCGAGTTTCTCCGAAGCAAAGTCTTTTCTCTTAATTTCGATCCGTTCCCTCCTCGCAATGGCATCATTAGAGGCACCCCTTGGCTTGCCCATTTGTATATTGAGAAATGAAATTGAAGCTGACCACCACCATTTGAATCTTCTAAACTATCTACTTGTTTAGTTAAACTGTTCCCATTCAATGCATTATCAGACTTTCTGAAGGACAACGCTTCCCCACGGCTAAGTTTCTGGGATTCAGATGACAAAACGCCAGTTCGATCTGGCGAATTGTTATCGCTTTTAAGATCCTCGAAACGATTGCTCGACGAGCTAGAAGAAAATCTAGAAAGAGTGAACCTAGAATAATTTGTATGGCTTCCATTTGAAACAACATCCTTGTTTCTTGACGGGCTCGAATTGCTCGATCCAAACGCCGGCAAATCAGTCCCTTTGGCCAATCTAGATGGTAAGCTGACACAAACCAGAAAACCCAAAGAAGATATTAACAAATACACGATGCACATGAAAAAAACATTCACAACACAGCCATGTCCACACAAAATAACAGAACACCATAACCAGAAACAAAGAGCTTGTTATGAATAATCTGAACAACAATAAAAAAAAATTAAAGAGAAAAAACTTGAGACAAAGAACAAATATGTGGTTCATTAACATTTTTATGAAGAAGATAAAAATACAAATGGTAGGTGAATTGAGGAGAGTTTATAAAGTACACTGGTCACTGGCGGAGCAGCGAGACCCCGACTAATTAATTGGGGCGAAACATAATTCAAACCATTTCAGCCTAGCAATTTATCAAAACTTAGAAAATCAGCCACCAAGAAAATTTTGGATTGAAACCCATCATCAAAAACAAGAAATGGAAGCTTAAATGGAGGAAAAACCTCAATTGTGCAGGGAGGGAAGAGCTTCCAAAGGGCTCCGCCGGCGGTGGAAGAGGTTTCGCCGGACTTAGAACCCTCGAACCAGGAATTGAAGAGAAAACATCACGTTCATGGCGGCGAGGAGAAGAAGCCACCGGTTCATCGCCTTTAAAGATATCATCAAAAAACTCATCGCTCGGAAGTCGCCGCCCGTGAACACTTTCTTCTCCGAACACCGGTTTCTCATTCAAACCGGACCAAGGACTACTCCAACCCGGCGGCGCGTCGTCGCCACCGCCTTTCGACGCCGCCGTCTCCGAGAAGCTGTACCTCGTTTCATGAACCGACGACCGCCGTGGAGGGCCGCCAAACACGTCGTGAAAATCAACCTCGCCGGAGTTCCGATTCGAAGCTCCCGGCGATGAAGGGTTAGTTAACGATCGCTGAAGCGAATAACCCAACAAAACGCTCTCCCTCTGCGACAATTTCTCCATTTTCTTCACTTCAACAAGAACCCATTAAGCCGATTCTTCAGATTCAAACAACAATTGGCGGGAACGGCAAGCCCGCGAGTTTCTTGACCAGAATCTGTGGAAAGAGTTGCAGAGAAATTGAAGGGAAAACAGAACAAGGATTTAGCGGAGGAGCTTAGTGAAAACGAAAACACAGAAGAAGACAGAAGTGGGGTTGAAGAAAACGCCATGTGAGATTCAGAGCCACACAAAGCAAAGCTGTAGAAGAAGAAGATTTGGTTTTGTGGATAAGAGAAAAGCTCTTAGCCAAATAAATGAGGATCATTAGGGTAGTTTTTTGGAATTAGGCTGCTCAGATATCAGCATCAGCCAATTAAAATTCACTCTGTGACCATTAATCTGAATTTTTTGTGATGTTCATTAACTCAAAAGGTCCTACAAAAACAGCCAAAAGTTAAGAAAGACAAGCTGTCATCACAGTTGAGGTTGTCAAAGGCACATCATGTTAACATGGGAAGAACAAGAATGTTGTCCCAAATGTAAGTGTTCGGATCCGCTTATGTACACTATTTTTACGGAATAACTCGCTTGATCCTGTTATATTTAATGTCATGAAAATTCATAGAAAATTAGTTTTTGGTGTTCCCAAGATTCTTTTCATAAGATAAGTACTCAACCTGAGTTATATTGATAACGTTACAAATATTCTTACCAAAGTACATCGACAAAAACCTTGGAAAAGGAAATAACGAATGTTTTGCAGTGTTTTTCTGTTTTCCTGAAGAGATGATCAAATGAATCTTCCTTGTAGCAGCTGAATTGTATGAAACAATGGTTGTTGTATCGCTTGTTTGCAGAACTCGGCTCTGCGGTGATGTTCTCGAAGAGAGTTTCATCATTCATACTTCATAGCCATCAGGGAAAGAATCCAGAGCATTTTGCTTGCCGTTCAAGTAGAATTCGACGACTGCTTTCATTCTAGGATACTTGTCGGGATGGTAGTTTATATGAACAATGGCGGGTTTCAACTGTCGGAGTTTCGGGTCCTTTCTAACAGTTTTGAAGAGTACCTTACTGTTCATGAAGAGATACATATCCATGGTTCTCTTGGAGGCATGAAGCCCATCACGTCCAGGACGAGAAGGGTAAAAGAGTTCCTCATTAAAAACGGCTTGGTCCCATGCCTCTTCTTGAAAAAGCCGAGTAGCGACACGATCCAGAAGCTCGAATGAAGGAAGTGTTGGCCTAATGTAGAAGAAACCAGAGTTGTAAACCCATATTCTCATAGTGTGTGCATATCTAGCCCAACCCATGGCAGGTTCATCAAAAACATCGTTGTATCCATAAGCCGTCATATTGTCGTGACCATCACTCATCGACTCCACATCTGAATCCCGGTAAAGATGATCGAAAGGGTTCTGTACGTAGACTATATCGACATCCGAGAGAAGAACACTGTATCCAAGTTGCAAGAACTCTCTCAAAATACGAAACTTCAATGCGGACACTTCGTGGTTGCCTCCTTGCTTTCCAACAGAATCAATGCCCTGGTCTGGATCTCTCTTGTAGACAGGAACATCATGGGATTTGCAGAACTCTTCGGTCTGGTCGTCCAGAGCCACGACTAAATAATTCGGTATACCGACCTTCTGGATGCTGGTACACCAAACCTTCAACATGGGTATTACATTAGAATTTGCAAGTGACACAATCAGCTCCTTCTGAACAGCAACTTTCTCCAGGAGCTTCCCCAATCTAGGATTCACAGATTCATTAGGAATTACAGTAGGGTTGGTTTTAAGACCTTTGACAGTACCAAATGGACCAGCCTTGTGATTTTGATCTCCAAGTAATAAGTATTGCTTCTGAGCATGATCTTTGGCTTGTTCCACTAGCCTCAGCTCCCTTGTTAGATCCTGGATATGCTTCTCTAACTGGGAGTTTTTCTCTAATATCGAAGCAACATCGGCTTTAAGCTCCTTGAATCGTTCTGAAGATTCGCACGGAGAAGAAGACTGAGCCTGCAAAAAAAAAGGAAAAGTCAGGAAATTAAGGATACACAAGAAGTTTCCTTTATGTTACATCGAATATTCAGTGCAGTTAAGTAAGTTTAAGATACTAAAACAAATGATAATTAATGTCCAAATTGGATTAAATTTCAATGCACACTCAAGCTTACTCAATTTAGCTCAAGGCACAACATAAGAAAGCTAGATATCAACTGAATCAGAATTCATGTGATTAGATCATGTTATACTTACCTTCTTGATTGAAAAACAAAATATTGAATTCAGCTTACACTTACTATTCATGTAACGTTTTGGCACATAGTAATGTTCTGAATTATCCAAGCCTCAAGACAATTTTTTTTTTCATTTTGATAATTGTAAGTGTCTCGGACAAGATTATGTGCACCTCAATTATTTTCACAGAACAACCTGCTTAACCGTACAACATTTAAATGTTAAAGAAATTTGTATGAAATAAATTCATAGATAAGCCGCTACAATGAATTGAATCTATAATCTTTTTGTTCATACCAATTCTGAATATTTTGTTTTTACTAGATGTTTAACTTTTTAATTTCATCAAACTTACAAAGTACAAATTCAAAAAAATTACCCAAACCCAACCATGAAAACACAAACCAAACTAAAAAGTAAACAACACCAGAAAGAAAAACTGACAGCCACAATAATACTATTTCAAAAAACACAATAAATTCAACTAAATGAGTATGAATATCACCACTCAATAAGATAATATTAAAAAAAAAACAATTAGAATTCCTCTCTTATTTACACGATGCATGAATTATAATGCAAAAAAAAAAAAAAAAAGTAAAACCATAAACCACACTTGCCAATCAGGATTCAGAATGCTACAAGAAACAACAAATAACGATTCGAATCGGAAGAAAATTGAAAATCGCAGAGAAAGAAGAATTAGGGGAAGAAGCAACGAACCAGAAGCTCCGATTTCCCGAGGCGACGGTTTAGGGCAGGCAGATCAGAGGCGAGAAGTCCACGAGGATAAAAGAAAGCAAAAAGACAGCCAGCAAAAACTCCGATCGCGACGGCGGCGGCGACTCGGGACACGCGAGCGGAGTGAGGTTTGTCTTTACGGCCAGCCATGGAGAAATCAGAGCAGAGACTTGAATGTGAAAAAAAAAAAAAAAAAAAAAAAACAGATCAGAATCTCCCTGGAATCGAAGATCGGGCGTTTGCTTGAAGTAGAAGGAACCGCTACATTTACAAATCCATGGATTGATTGTAAAAGGAGATGGCGGGGAAGAACATCTTCTTCTTCTTCATTCTCGAGTTGGTTTTTTCATTACTATTTAACCAATTTTTAATTTCTCAATTTTGTGTTTAATATGTTAACTGAATTCTTTGTATATTATAACTGAATTTTATGTAAGTTTAGAAACTTATTAACATGTACTCAAAAAAAAAAAAACTTATTTACATGCAAACAAGTGTGGTTGTTTAGCTACATCAATCACCAAGATCTTCGGTTCGAATCTCCCACCCCTAATTAATGTAATTGTATGATTACTCGGTTGTTCAAGATGTCGTTAAAGCTCTACTTTAGTTGGCATACATAAATAAGTTGAATTCAGTTTTAGTTAACCTTTATCAAAATTATTGATTTCATCTCAAGTATTTTTTTTGATCATTAAATATACATAGATGGGCCCGACAGTCTAGCGGTTGAGGCTCAGAATTAGAGTACCATTTGAAGTATTTCGGTGCCACAGTTTAGGGACGGACGAGTAGTCCTAAAAAAAAATTAAGAAAAATAATATGAATATCACTAATCACAATTTCTAAACTTATTCATTTAAGGCACAAAATGATTGAACTCTATCACAGTTGAACCGATAGAAGTCCTAAAAATATGCTGTATTTGTATGATAGTAAAAAATGTGTTATAGAAGACAAATTCCAAATTATAATGATTGAAACTCCATCCCTTACACTGTTAAATTAAAGAACAAACAAAAGTATAACGCTGCCTTGGTAGCAGAATTTCATATTCCTAGTTTTTAATTTTATTTTTTTGAGAATTTCCGACAAGATTTCTAATTTAACTGAGAAAAATGAGAATAATCACTTTTAAAAAAAAAAATATTTACAGTTATAACAAAAATATTATTTGTGTCTTTATTTATAATATAACTTATATATATATATATATATATATAAATTCAATTTTGCCCCTAAGTAACGTGTTCTATACTAAGAAAGTGATATATTTTTCATTAGCAGTGAAACTTCATATTATTATACGAGTGTGATCAGTTATCCATGATGTCTATCATAAATTATCAATTAACTTAATTTAAAAATTAAAAAAAAAAAAACAACTACTTTTGAGGTGGATTGATTTGATTTAATATCAATAAGAATTAAGAAAAATAATAGATATCAAAATCATTTCAGCCGTCGCTCTATGAGCCTCTCATAAATGCAACATTCAATTAAATGTCAAATTAAGAAAAATAGATTTTTAACTTTCAAAATCTTATTTCCAAATATATATTTTTTTTTTTGTTCAACAACCAATTACTGCTAAATTAAAGAAAAACAGTTAAATCGTGGAAAACTGGGGATAAAAAAAAAAACCAAATAGGTTTAACTTTGGTCTTGTTCACTAGCCCATCCTGAGCACAAGGAGATTTCAAATCAAAGTAGAAAACAGAGGAACAACCGCACAAACCTGGGGATGGCACACGTCTCAGATATTTCACTTACAAAAGTGTTGAGAAAGTTCAACGAAATCCTGGTATAGAATAAGCATTGTTAATGGTTATATGCTGGAAGGATTGAGTATATACAAAAGGGAGGAGACGTTTTTAGTGGACCCGCTTGTCGTTAGAGCAGGTAACGTACGATACGACGACGGTGATGTCGTCAAGCTTGCCTCCATAATAGCGAAACCCAGCATCTTGAGCAGCAGTGGAGAACGGTGTTTGTCGGTCTTTATCTTGAGCTCGCTGGCGTGCAAGAGCAGCTATCTTCTGGGCAGTAACCTGAGCGCCGAACCCTGCTCTCATAGCATGAACCACCACTGCAGTGATCTCGTTGTTGTATAAGTTATCGAAGAGTCCATCTGTGCCAGAAATTATTACATCTCCAGGAGCAACAGGGACTGAGAAAACCTGAATCAGTGATCCCATCATCATCAAGTTAAAGTTATTGCCAACAATCATGAAGTAACCAGAGTATATAGCATTCAACATACAAAATTGTTCGATCTTAACAAAAAGTAAATGATTACGAGTATCCTGTTACTTTTTTTATATATATTCGTGAGTATTTGGATTAGTTTGCCACACCTTAACTATTTTTAAGGGATAACCCACTTGACTCTACACAACATTTGAGTTTGAAAATTAATTTCGAAGTAGGTAGTATGGATTAATCCTAAAACTTATTGGTTTCTCAAGGTCTTCATGTCCACTAGGCTTGGCCTATGATGGTTCATTTTCTCTTTACTTTTATGGTGGAAATGAAGAAGGAACCGAACGTAGCGCTGAGAAGAAAAAGATGAAAAAGCAGGGTAGAGAACAAAATACTATTCTTCTTCTCCTACCTCGTATGAAGACTTAGGGCATGTTTGCCCCATAGACAAACCGTGGAGTTGGCTTGACTTGCCTTCTATTCCATGTTTGCCCCATGGACTTCCATAAGTCCATCCAACTCC
>JBBMEF010000018.1:4103016-4119862 GCA_037832685.1 Sicyos baderoa | reverse complement strand
GTTTCAAAACTGGAAAATCTGTAAATTCGAAGAGGAAAACGAAATCGATGAACGATTTTTTGAAACGAAATCAATGGTCGGCACGCAATTTGCCGATTCTCCGTGTGAATCCTAAGTGGATGAACGAATTTTTGAAACGCAAGTTGAGGAAGCAGCCGGACGTGAGGGAAGGGCAGATTTGGAAAGAAAAATTGTTTTTAGAAAATGTGCTATATATATATATATATAGATATTTTAGGATTTGTGACACAAATATAATGCAATGGTAAAAATGTGCTATACACGGTAAATTCCCATAAATCTATCTTTCTCAACAAAAAAATGGAATTAATCTATAAATACAACTACTAAAATTGTATTTTTTTTTTTTTTACCAACTTTGTTTAACTGTGTGCTTCTTTTTTATATTATTAATTTTTTAAAGGACTTATAAACTCTTAATCAGGATATATCTCATTTATCTATCAATAAAAGATAGTTTGTATTAAATTATTGCTTGGCTTTTTGTTAGAGACTAGAGAACGTGTACAAAATATATATATATATATATATATATATATATATATAGAAATTTTCCTTCTAAAAGAGTATTGATTAAAATTGTACTTTCAACAAATAAATAATGTATTTAAAAAAAAAAACTATATAAAAAATGATTTGATTTCCATTTTATTTAAAATGAACAAGTTTGTATTCTATATTTTAATGTAGCCTAGTACATAATTTGATGTTTTATTATAGATTCCCTTTTCATTCAATTTTTTAGGTCCCGTCTCATAATCATTTGATTTCTTGTTTTTGGTTTTTTAAATTTAAGCCTATTTTCTCTCAAATTTTCTATAATTTGTTTCATCATTTCTACCATGTATACATATTTCCTTAAGAAAGTAGGGGAAAACCAACATACTTTTAAAAACAAAAAAAGTAGCTTCCCAAAGTTTATTTTTGTTTTTAAAAGTTGGTTAGTATTCTCCTACTTTCTTAAAGAAAGATAGATAAATGATAGAAAGGATGAAGCACATTGTAAGAAGTTTGAGCGAGAATAGACTTAAATTTGAAAAACTAAAAACAATAAACCAAATGGTTATCAAACGGGACCTTAACATTTTTGTTTATATGTTTAAATCTTAAATTTTCTTCTCATTAAGCTTTCTCGTCATTCCTATCATTAGTGGGGAGTAGGACCGCCTTCAAAAGAAAAGGAACACAAAGAAAAGAAAGAAAGAAAAAAAGTCGTGAGAAGTAGGGAATTTAGATGCCATAAATTATTATGTTTTACTTTTGAAAAATGTTCACATAAATCCAATGAGTATTATTAGTTCAAGATTAGGTGATAGTATTTATATATCTTTTTACCCTAAGTTGCATGTATATATAATCAAATAGTGTTAAAATTCTTTAACTTCAATTCAACTATTAATTTGTGTGTGTTTTCGACCAAAGTAACTTGCTAAACTTTTTTTATTATTAAAATAATATTATATTACCATTAATTTAAACATAGTTTAATTAATTAAGACTTTTGTATTATTCATTTAATGGTTAATTATTTAAAATTTTGCTCTCTTTTTTATGACTCGAGAACTTCTCCTCTAAACTTTGAGTATTGGTGATATTCATCTCTATATTGGTGTAAAGAGATGCATTGCAAGATAGAAAGCGAAAATTCCTTGAAAAGTCAATTTTCACACCCATCTCAAACCTAGAATGTCAAGTGGAGCACACTCTCAACACCCAAGTGTTGTGTTGACATTGAGTCGTGACCCTTAAGTATACTCCATGAAAAATAAAATATCACTTTGTTACTCATCCATCGTGTTATTACTTGTTTTTTTTTTTTTTTTTTGATGAGATGTTATTACTTGTTAATAATACATGTTCCATACACCTAAATAAAATTCACGTTTCATATCTAATTTTAACATAATTAAACATATTCAGTCATGGTAATAATCTTGAGTGCAGTTAAGTGTTAGGATCAAATTGATTTTAAAAAATAAAGGTGTTAGGATCAAATTATTAAAATAAAAGAGAGGAGTATTTAATTTTCCGCCCACAAATTTCAATTGCAAACGGAAGTTCGCAACGGTCAAGAAAAAAGGGGCATTTGAGTCATTCACCCACAATAAAGACAATAGCTTTTTTTTTCATGAGAAATTGTATTGGATAGACTATTTCACAAAATAATTATAAATATACATAATTTAAAAATATTTACATTAATTTTTGAAAGAATATTAAATTTATATATAATCATTAATATGTTTTGATGTTATTTTTATGATAATCATTAAGACATACTTACTAATATTAATGTTATAAGTATATCATAAAAAAGGAAAAAAAGTGACAAAGTTCATAAATACTATATTTACTATTTCTTAAAAATGGTTTGATAGTATACGTGTTATCTAAATGGATGTTAATTCATTTTAATTTATAAATTTAAATTTAAAAATATATATTTAATTTTTATATTATTTATAACAATAGTATGTAAGATTTGTTGGTTCTTTTTAATTTATTACTAATAAATAAATTCTTAAACTTCAGTAATATTTTAAGTTTCTCTTTCGACGTTACGCATCCAAAGCCTTCCACGACTCCCCCAGCTTCCACTTCTCTAACGGTTCAATTCCTTCATTACCCTTGTCGGGCAGCCCGCTTTACAAAAAACTAGTGGGCCCACTTAACATCACATTTTACAATATTACCCTCATCTTCTTCCCTGCTTCTCCGTCTATTTAATTTCTCATTCCTCTGCGTTCTTCAGCAGAGAACACAAGCTTTCAACTCTCCGGCCATGGCTTCCACTCTTCTTCGTGCTGCGGTTTTCTTCTTCTTTAACTGTCTACTGTTCATTGACTTCGCCTGTAAGTTTTTTTTTATTTCTAATTTCTCATTTTCATTGATTTTTAACAAATCAAATCAACAATTTAGAAGAAAAAAAAAAGTAGCTAGCATTCACATACTTTTTAGTTTAGTACAAATTATAGAGAAAAGGGATTACAATACCGATTTCAGGATCGAAACTGTGACAATAAAGTGGAAATGAATTACACCAAACCAGATAATCAAACGCTCCACCAAAATTTTAGCATTCATACTTAAACTCTAGGAAATTTAAGCTTAAATAGATATCAAATGAGACCTTAATTACTTTTAAATTTTCATTGATTTTAAATTTAACTTGTAATTTGCAGACTCGCAATCCTTCATCGGAATCAACTACGGCCAAGTCGCCGACAACCTCCCTCCGCCGTCGGCGACGGCAAAACTACTCCAATCCACCTCAATCGAAAAAGTCCGCCTCTACGGCGCCGATCCCGCCATAATCAAAGCCCTAGCCAACACCGGGATCGGAATCGTAATCGGCGCCGCAAACAACGACATTCCAGCCCTAGCCTCCGACCCAAACTTCGCCAAAAACTGGATCAACGCCAACGTAGCGCCGTTCCATCCGGCCAGCAAAATCATCCTCATCACGGTCGGAAACGAGGTCATAACCTCCAACGATCCGAATCTGGTGAACCAGCTCGTGCCGGCGATTAAGAACCTTCACGACGCTCTCGATTCGATGTCGCTGAGTGACATTAAGGTTTCGTCGGTTCATTCCATGGCGGTGCTTGGCCAGTCGGAGCCGCCGTCGTCGGGGCGGTTCCACCCGGATTACATGGGCGTGCTGAAGGGGCTTTTGGAGTTTAATAGGGATACCGGGTCGCCGTTTACCATTAACCCGTACCCGTATTTTGCCTACCGGGATGACCCGCGACCCGAGACTTTGGCGTTTTGTCTTTTTCAGCCTAATGCTGGCCGGGTCGATACGAATACTAATATCAAGTACATGAACATGTTCGACGCTCAGGTTAGTTCATAAATTCTCCAGCCATTTTTTGAGATTTTGAGATATTTTTAATATGGCTAAATTGTAAATTTGGCCGATTTTAAATAGAATTTAATTTATATTATTTGAAGAAGAAAAAAAAGAAAAAAAACTTAGAATTCATTTCTATTCATTTTCAAAATTTAGTTTGTATAGTTGGATAAATCTTAAAAATAATTTATGTGTTTAATAATGGATGACAAATTATATGATAATGATCCATATATAAATGATGTGCTTTTTAAAACTATTAAAAAGTTAAAAACTACAAAGACTAATGTTTTAAACTAAAATTGAATTATGATTTTTTCTTAATCAGGAGTGAGGGAGCACAAATTTTACACAGTGGATAATGATTTTCAGTCTATCATGGAATTGAAATAACCTAGAGTAAAATTTATCTTTCAAATATCATTTTTATACAATAGAAACTAAATTTTAATTTTAAAATCATAGGTTCTAATTTTATATTTCTTTAAATCATGAGTAACAAAATTATAATCTATCTTTCAAGTAAAATTTATAAATTTGGTCCCAAATTAGTCCATATTTTTTGAGTTAGATCATTATAATTTGATAAAATCTAAAAATACTTTTGTCAATCTTAATTGTTGACATTGACAATTAAATAGATGGAGATCAGTTATTTAGTGTTAATAGGTGATTAATATAATAAAAAAAATTAATCTTCTACCCATAAACATCTAGGGCATGTTTGGCTTCGAGAAGATGGGTTGGGTTGGGTTGGATTGGGTTGGGTTGAGAAAGGAAGAGAGGAGTGAAATAAAATTATGTTTGGGAGAAGGAAATAAAAGATAAAGTTATGTTTGATGTGATGGAGAGAGAATGGTTGAAGTTTTTATTTAAATAAAAAAATGGATATTTAATAGTTTTTTAATAATAAAATTTATGTTTGATGGGATGGAAAGTGAATTGTTAAGTTTTAATTTAAATAAAAAAAAATATTGAGTAGTTTTTTAATATTTTAATATTTAAATAAAAATGTGGGGCACGCATAGAGTTGAGTAAGATTTGGATGGACTTATGGAAGTTGATGGAGCAAACATGGAATAGAAGCAAAGTCAAGTCAACTCCATAGTTTGTCCATGGGACAAACATGCCCCTACTTAATTCGTCGGAACTCTTGAAATTTTATCAATCACTAAATTTTAATTTTTAAAATTATAGAGTTCAAATATTAACTTTAAAAAAAAAAAAATCATAGATACAAAAATAAAAATTATCCTACAAAATTCTAACTAAAAATCCTAAGATTCAAATTTATAATTACCCTATCATTTAAGTATGTATTTGGGAGTAAAGATTAAAACGGCCGGATGCAGGTGGACGCCATAAGATCGGCGTTGAACTCCATGGGGTTCAAGGACGTAGAGATTGTGGTGGCGGAGACTGGGTGGCCGTACAAAGGCGACGGCGGCGAGGTTGGCCTCAATCTGGACAATGCTAAAGCCTACAACGGCAATCTAATTGCGCACCTCCGCTCCATGGTGGGCACGCCATTGATGCCTGGAAAATCAGTGGACACTTATCTATTTGCGCTTTACGACGAAGATTTGAAGCCCGGGCCTGGCTCCGAGCGCGCTTTCGGATTGTTCAAGCCTGATCTTACCATGACCTACGACGTTGGTCTTTCAAAAAATGCCCAGGTAAGTTGCAGAGATTCATAACTTTACCTTTTATCTCAAAACTATATCTATTTTCAAACGTTGCAATCTTTTCCCTTTAAATTTATGACTTCATAAATAATATTTCTAAACTAACCTTAGAATTAAAGATATATAGTTCATTTTTCTCACGGAGATTACTCGTTTAGGGGTAAATGGAGAAGTGCCGATGGAGAAAAAAATCTCCACTAGCTAAATCGTTTCTGCCATTGTTGTATAGTTTATATTTATTTTAGTATTAATTTTTTTTTTTGTTCTTTTTAAATTTAATTTTTAGTTGAAATTTGTTCGTTGGTTAAAATATTTATTCAAATAAATTTTTTTTATTATTATTAATAATCTAGTTGGAAGTTTATAGATATTTTTTATGGATAATTATTTTTATTTTTGGAAAATATTGTGGAAATAATTATTTATTAAAAACAGTGAATTCGAGCGAATTAATTTTGGTGGCGGAGTCAAGTACACAAAAGTCATTCTCGCGGAATGGACAGTTAATACTTATAACATAAATCATTTCACTTTTGGAATTTCTCTCTTTTTCTTTAAAATTATTATTGTTTTTTTTTATTATTTTTTTAATCTTTCCTTATGAAGGCTAGTTTTGCAACAATTGAAAACATAATATTTCTATCAGTTTTAGAAATATTTTTAAATATAGTCCACAATCATCCTAAAATATTAGCTTTGAAAGCTATATTGGATATAAAGAGCAAGTACGGAAGCTAGTTAACTAAAATGCAATTCAATAAAATTTAAGTTATTTTTATATCATAGGTGGCTTAATTGATCAAAGAGAGCCTCCGTGACATTAGTCGAGATGCACGAAAGCTGGTGCGGACAGTCACGGATATTAAAAAAATAAAAATAAAAATATTTCTAAAAAAAAGTGAAAGAAAGAAATTAATTTTGAGCTTGGTTGAAATTTCACAATTAGAAAGTAGAAAATTGAACTTTTAAAATTACATTGATCAAGAGTGCTTGAACATTTATGATTTTTGTGAAATAAATGGTTATTTTCTTCCCAACAGAGCATTCCTTCAACTCCAAAAACACCAGTGACAATCCCAACGTCCCCAGCAAATCCATCAACAAAAGCACCAACCACAAGTCCAAAGCCAAAGGCTGGAGGAGGCTCATGGTGTGTCCCGAACCGCGGCACATCGGATGCTCAGCTTCAAGCCAACTTGGACTACGTGTGCAGCATGGGGCTCGATTGCAGCGCCATTCAACCCGGTGGCGCCTGTTTCGAGCCAAACACCTTAGCCTCGCACGCGGCCTACGCCATGAACCTCTTCTACCAGACTGCTGGCCGAGATCCCGTGACTTGTGATTTCTCACAGTCCGCCACTCTTTCCTCTAATAATCCAAGTATTTTCCTATTTGTGTTAATTTTCATATTCAGCTTGGCTATTAATTTACCTTTATTCTCTAAAATTATAATTTCAAAATGTATTTAATGAATTTGTGAAATTTTCATTTTAAAAACAATAATAATAAATTTCATTTGCAAATTGTGTTTTTATAGATTTTTTAGTTTTGAATATGTTCAATAATTTCTCATAAATAGTCATTTTTTTTATAAATAAAACTTATACTTACTATTTTATATATAAGAATTTATTTATTTATCTACGGTTTACATATGTATTAGGAAAAAATAAAAAGTTATATTTTGAAAATAAAAAAATGTGTTTTTAATTTTTATTTTTAAGTTGGACTAAAAACTCAAATATTTATTGAAAAACCCCATCACCATATTAGAGAAACTAGTCGAGGAACACTATTAAAAAAAACTAATTTTAAATTTCAACCAATTCTAAAATTTAAATTTTATTATAATAGTTTTCTTTAACGACTCAACACCAACCAAAGCACAAACATTTTAATCTTTTAATATGTCAGTAGTTATGTTTTTTGTAATAATTTTTTTTTTTCAATTTTATGACTTTTTTGTGTATTTAACAATTTTATGTTTAATCAATATATTATTTTATAAAAATGTTGAATAGTGAAATTTTAGACACAAAATTAGGACACTTTTTTTAAATTTAATCTTCTTTTTAGTTAAAGATAATAATTAACAGTAGAATTCAAACTCATAAAGCAATTATTTTTACTCCAACTAAATAAATTTTTTTAATTTTATTTTTGCAGGCTACAATGGCTGCAGTTATCCTGGTGGGAGCACGTGAATGTAGTGAGAATACAGATGGAGGATGGAAGATCCATATTCCAATTAACAGCTCCATTAAATATGTATATTTTTCTGATGGTTTTGAATATTTTTAATTTATATAATATATATTATTGTTTTCGAGCTATGACTGTGATGAGGGCGTTGTAAATTGTAATTGTTGTGTTTTTTTTTTGTTTTTTTTTTTGTTAAATTGGTGCTTTTGTTTTGTCAGAAAAATACATCACAACAAAGTTGATAGATTTCTTACTCTCTAATGGTTGAAATCGAGTTTAAACTATGTATATGAGAGTCTCGATGCACTTAATGAATGCAATGTTTTTGTGTACTCATGGAATTCTTAGGCATTTGTTATAGTGATTCGCAGCTCGTCGTCGAAGAAGCTCATGTCACGATGGTAATTCTTCTGGTGTTCTTCCTAGATATTCTGGAATGTGAGAGAATATGAGGTTCAACCGAAAAAACCAATTGGCAATGAGGGAAGTAATTCATATCTCTTTTATATTGATGTTGGACTCTCCCAATCGGATCTGGGCTATGATAGCATGTGAGAGAATATGAGGTTTCACCTCAAAACCAATTGGCAATGAGGGGAGAACATATCTCTTTTATATTGATGTTGGATTCTCCCACTTTCCAATGTGGGATATTTGTGAGATCCTAACATGGAATAAATGCAACTTTTGTGTTGATGATCATATAGATTTATCTCATTAATGTGAAATCATATTTCATTTTCATGTGTATTTATGTGATGATTTTCAAACATATGGAGTTAGTTTAGTTTGTATTGTTTTCACAAGTATCAAATGGTGTTTGTAATATTTTATTATAATGAACAAAACACAAAGATGTTTGAGAAGAGGAAGAAAAAATACACAAAAATTATAGTGGCTTGAGATAAATCTCTACATTCAATTTAAAATCGGAGGGAATTCATTACTATGAAGTTCAAACCATCGTGGAATGATTCAAGTGGTCATTAAAGAGGGTTTTAGAATGCTTAAGGTGATGGGTACAATCCATATGATAACCACCTACTTAGGAATTAACATCCTACGAATTTTCTCACATCTAAATGTTTTAGGGTTAGGCGGTATGTTCCGTGACATTCATCGAGGTGCGCACAAGTTGGCCCGGACAATGATGAATATCAAAAAAAAAATATAAATAGAGTTCAAAGCTCCGAAGAGGACAAAAGGAAGTGAAGAATGTAAAGGAAACCTCATACACTTTTACCCAACACTTACAAAAGAGAAGCTTAAATAAAGAAGAGATAATTTCTCAAAAAAATAAATATAAAGAAGAGATAAGAGAAAATGTACAACTATCCAATATGGTTAAATAACCATATTTTACAATCTCTCAAATGTTTAATGTAAATGGGTAAATAAATACAACAATTACATATGTGAATCAACAAATCAACAGTGATTGTTTTATCTGGTATGCTTCATAATCAAGTGTCATTTGATAAGTTAAAAGAGTTATTTTGCCTCTAAAAGACCAGAACAACAATTTGAAAGAGATATTTTTCAATTGATATCGATTTTCAGTAAAAAAATTCTATAGGGCTTGGATTTATTAACTCCATAAAATTCTTCCTCCTTGGTATCTTCATGTCATCTTGGTTGGTAGCTTCTATTCTTACTATTGGTGAATGGTTCATTGAGAAAATGCTGCTTCTAAGCTACATTTTCAAGGTCGTTTACTTTGAGGTAATCCATGATTCTCATGGAATGAACATCTTAATTAACATACTTGTTTCATGGCAATTTGAAAATAGTTGGTATCTGAGATTCCGAGAATTATAAGATTTCAATTATCCTAATTAACTCAGAACAGATCTATTTATCAGAGTATTTAATTATTTGATAATTGGCCTTAGATCAAACTTCAAATATTGCCTTCAAGGAAGTAGCAACTGGAGAGTATGCTTTTGGATTCATCACTTCCTCTGTTATTCTTCATAGCAGGATGGAAGAGGAAGAACTCTATTGTGTTTATGTGCCTACTAATCATCTCTATCTTGAGACATTATTTATGCGACCTAATGACATGTTTCGGCCTAATCTTTCGGTTCGAGAGGGAATCGGTATGATCTCTCACACAAAAAAGAACTCATTTACACATTAGTCCGTAAGCGTACAGATAGTTGTCGATCTGAACATGATTCAATTAGTTTGAGAAATATATTTTCAAACTAAAAAGTCAGAGGTTCAAATTTCCAAAACTCGTATGTTGAATTCGAAAAAGAGATCTTAACAATTAGTTAATATGTCGGACTTCATCAAACTTGCACATTCAATTTGAGAATTAGGAACATTGAATTTAAATCTTAATAAATATTATTTGATATGTTGTATCTATGGTGCATCTCAAAGCATGTTTAAGAGTCTTGCAATGTGATGAAATGCCTTGAACTAACCATGTTGCGCTACAAATATTAGTACACGATATGTAATTTATTAATTATGTTTTATATTTTTGTATTAGATTTTTTTAGGTAATTTGGATCATTAACGTATTAGAGTTTTAAAGGCGGTGTACTATATAAACTCTCATAAAACTTTTATCCTCTTTACTTAGCATTATGTATTCTTCACAATCTTTTAAAGAAATCGGTTTTTTTCTCCTAGTTGTGAACATAGCTAACACAATGTTAGTGAACTATATTAAATAGTATAGATATCTATCTCAAAACCAATTAGTGTGAGAGAAGTAGTCTATCTATCATCCTAATACGCATCTCAAGATGACGCTTTTTAAGGCTATCAATTTTAAATCGGATCTCAATTTCATTTTATTGGACTGAATAACTGTTTGGGATTAATGGATTTTGATACCATATTAGATAATATAGACATTCATTATTGATCAAAGCTTATTATGAACATGGAATTGGATGTATGAGGGTCAACCTTCAATCTATCCATGTGGAAAATGGAATTTTTTTGCAGTTTGTAAATTCAGCTGTAAAAATGGAGCAAACTCTTGTTGATATGATTTGGTTCTGTAATTTTATATAGTTCAAATTCCTTAGAAACAAACAGGAAGAAATGTTACTAAAAATTTCTCCCTTTATTTTTCAGCTGTATATGATTACCCATGTGCCGTGACATGGAAATTTTGTTCTCTTCAAATATTTTTCAAGTTCTCCAAGAATCTGTCTTAATATCTATTAGAAAACAACGAAATTTGTTAATAATAGGACAAAAATCAACTTATGTTAAACCTTAAATTTCATAAATATATTCGTTAGATTTCTGAGATAAAAGTGTTTGTGCAGGTGTAGAAGCTTGGAATTGTGTTGATTAAACACTTACACTTTCATAAATTAATCAATACTAGTTGTTTCAAATGTATGAATGATTTTTGGATTTATTTATAAAAACTTTTTAAGTTTTTTCTAGTACAAATTGAGGGAAAGGAGATCAACAAATCCTACGCAAACGGCATAACTCGTGACTGTGAAATTGAAATTGATTAACATCAAACAAGATAACCAATTGCGTCACCGTTGGAGTCCAATTGCACGTGTGAAGTAACGTTTTTCTAAATAGGATTTGGTATGGAGACCACAAACTCTATATAAAGGGTATTACCACTCTTAAATGATTAATATGATTAAATTCGTAACCATAGTGTTAATTGGATTACCGTAAAATAACGAAATCAACATGCCACAAACCTTTCTGGTAATATATAATTTAAGTTGATACAATAATATAGTTCGTAATTTTTTTTTTTTTCTGAAAAGAGTTCGTAATTTTAATTAACATAACACACATGTTAGAGATAAATTAATATTTGATCTAAATAATATTGGAGACATGAATATCAATTTAGTACATAAGATATGACATGATTTTGCAGTTCAGTATTAATAACAATAATTAAAAAAAAAAATCTTTTCAAAAATAAATAACAATATATAGTAGGTATTGTATGCTACAATAACATCAATAATCCGTTGTCGTCCAGCGGTTAGGATATCTGGCTTTCACCCAGGAGACCCGGGTTCGATTCCCGGCAACGGAAATTTTTTTTCAATTAAAATTTTGTTTATAGAATATATATAGCTTAAATTTTGAATGCTTTACATCCAGCGCATCTAGTGTAGTGGTATCATAGTACCCTCCCACGGTACTGACCGGGGTTCGATTCCCCGGATGCGCAATTTATTTTTTACATTTTTCTAAAATAATGAAGGTTAGCTTTTTATCTCAGATCGCGCCCGGGCTAAGGTCGACGCTTCTCCTCAGGCTTTTTGATAAATGCTTTTCAAGTTGGACTTAATATTTAGAGTTATTTGGGTATTTTGTTTTCTTTAGAGCATTTGTATGTTCCTAAGTTCCAAATACACTCGCCAACAGAGTAATAGCTCGCCAACAGACTAATCGTTCAACCGGTATCATTGTACATTTAATGACTCTTAAATCTTGGGTTCGAGTCTTCTTTGTACCTCAATTGTTGTAATTTCAGAAAGAAAAAAAGAAAAAAAAGTCCAAATACACTCCATTATAGTCACTTCTTTGCTAAATCACTCTTTTTAAACTTACATCCAAATAATCTCTTCTTTCTAGTTCTATAAAGAAAATGTCAAATTCAAATAAGATTTTCGCTATAATTCTTAATTTCTAACTACTTTGAATAACTCATCAAACTAATTTCTCATCCAAATATCTAATTTTATGTACTATTTAGTATTCCTATTTTGAGGATATTTTGTTGGGTTGAGTCAATTGCATCCAGCGCATCTAGTGTAGTGGTATCATAGTACCCTCCCACGGTAATTGTTCAACCAATATAAATATAAATGTGTCTATAATATAACGATTAAGAGTTTGAATTATTTTGGTTGAACTCAAATGCATATAATTTTTGTATTATTTTTTTCACCTTCCTCTTAAAAAATTGTGAGCAAACTATGGGTATGGGATGAGTTGAGTTGGGTTGAGAAGGAAATATAAGTGTGAATAAGTTTATGTTTGAAGAAGGAAAGAAAAAAGAGATGATAATAAAGTTATGTTTGATGTGATGGAAAGAGAATGATTGAAGTTTTTATTTAAATAAAAAATGAATATTTAATAGTTTTAAATAATAAAGTTATGTTAGATGGGATAGAAAGAGAATAATTGAAGTTTTTATTTAGATAAAAAAAATAGATATTTAGTAATTTATAAATATTTTAATATTTAAATAAAAACGTTGAGTCCTAAAACATGCCTTATGTCTTTAGATGTTTTAACCTTTGTGATTTAATTAACAGGACTTTTAATTATCATTTGTTTATACAGGTGTCCCTTTGATAAAAAAGAACGCTGGAGAAGTAGTGGGGATCGGTGGAAAGCCCCTCAAGGTTGTTGGAAGGGATGCCGTTGAGGAGGCCTCCCATTTTAGTTGAGTTAGATGCTTTAGAGGTTTTAAAGTCTATTCATGGTGATTTTCATAACTATTCTGAGTTTTACAATATTGTGGTGGACATTAGAGAGCTGGTCTATTCTTTAGGGTTTGCAAACATTGTGCATTGTAGTAGGTCTTGTAATAGTGTGACTAATGTTTTGGCCAAGCAAACATTTTCGATGCATTTCTGTTGGCTCGGTTTATCCTCTTTTGATGTGCCCTGTGTGGAGGATAGGATTGATTTTTGGAGGGGGAATCTCCCCCATTTCGTTGCTTATATTGTGGAGGTTGATTAAATGAGGTTATTGGTTGATTAATGAATTTTCTACTTTTCAAAAAAAAAAAAAAAAAAAGTATTGAAAGGAAGATAACCGTAGATACTATTTTGTTCATGATTTTCAACTTTTTTTAACACCATCTAAACTTTTAATAGTCAAAACAAAATCAATAACAAATTAATTTTGGTCTAATACTAATTCTTGTTCAAATATCAAAGATGAACGGATGAAGAGAAAACAAATGAGATTCCATCACTAGGCCAATTATGATTAATTGATGGTCAAATACTAATACATGAAATTAGATGTTTGGAAGAGAAGTTAGTTTGATGATACAATTAACTCTATTTATGAATACAACATTTTAAGCTAAAAAAACTACTACAAGAAGGCTTTAAGAAAATTATTCTTGAGACCATTACACAAATTAAAAAAATGTATTGCATAGTTATAGAAACCAAAAAGTAAAATTTACATATCATAATATACAATATCTATTACAAGATATTAAATAAACACTATCAACACGATTCCAGAGATGAAATACCCCAATATATATACAGGCCCAAATTGTAGCATATTGTCTAACATGTTAAAATAGTTCATCACTGCTGCTGTCCAAATGAAGCCAATATAATGTGGTTGATATGGTTGTAACTTAATGCAAGGCACTTCAATTAAGCTTCAATGCCTGTTTATTAGAAATATATCTACCAGCTAAAAAAATTAACTGGTCTATAGAACCATATAATTATAAATGTAGTCAAATACTCATAGTTAAATCGGTAGAAAACACAATACACTACAATATTCCTAAAATAATTCACCTTCTTTACATATGTTCACTACCAATAAATATCTTTTTCCAACAAAACAAAGGCTAGTATGGTTCCAGCAAATTATGTACAAAACTCAACATCAATAGGTAAAGCTACTATAAAACAACAGCTTATGGAAATTAATCAACAATACAGCTCAGACAAATGCACCAACTAATCACAGACAAATATCTCATATGTCCAGACATAATTTAGGCAAAACATCATCATAGCCAAAACAATTGAAAAATCACAACTATATAATCTGATAACAAATTCACCTAATAACCAAAACAAAACAATTTTTTTTAAACAAGATAACCACGCCCGTCACTAGGCCAGGCACCGAAGACACGAAGGAGTGTGTTATAGGTAAGTTTCGAACCTAAGATCTTGAAAGGAGAATACCTTAAAGCCCAAGACTTCAACCGGACAAAACAAAACAATTTATATACAAACACAAAGAGTAAAAAACCGAAATTCACTAAACCATCAGGACCCCAATAAATTGGGAGTGCAGACAATCAACATGGCATCAGTTCAGACCGCCCGTCTGCTTTTTCTCCTCATTGGTCAATATCAAAATCAAATCACAAACTAATTAAACACATAATACTAAAATTAAAGAACAAATAACATACTCAAAGAAGCCATGTATATGATATTCAATGAACAAGATTAATTCTTATTATGGCAAGGCATCAGATAATTAGCGGAGTTGTAATCTACATTAAGTTCAGTGTGTAGGATAAGAAATTTAATACATCATTTGCCTGCCTTTTAACTAAATTAAGCCTCCAAAAACTCTAAATCTAAGAATTAAAGCTAAAAACAGCAAAGTAAAGAAAGTTTCAAATTCAATGGCATCAGTTAATAAGCGGAGTTTTGTGTCAGCACAGAACATCAGTATATCAATAAGCATAAATTAATTGTTCATCATCTGCCATTTTAATAAAAACAAAAAATAAATTCCTAAAATCAATTTAGAGAGAATTTCGGTAGGTCCATTTGACTCAAAGACAAATATCAAATATGAAATGAGCTGGTAAGCCGACCTGTATATTTGCACCAGTTTTATCCCCTTGATCTTTCTGTATAGAGATCAAGAAGAGGGTAAACAGATGCATTTGGATCATTCCAATTTCAAAATAAATCAATGAATAAACAAAAATCAGATTCTCAAAAACAAAAAACAAAAAAACGAAAACAAAAATCATTCATAAATCAGAAAACAGTCGCTAGACTTGAACCTACATTGGAATCGGAACGATAATCGAAACTTGAATGCTCGAAATTAGGGTTATGAATTGAATTTTACCAGAGAATGAAAAAGAAAGGAAAATTTTGCAGTGGGATTTCATCGTAGACGGCGAGTCGAATTGGTGGCTAGCGGACGCTTGTATTTATAGCATTCAGGGCCATTAGGGTTTGGTCTTTGGTGAAAGTGGCTGCGCCTTTTTTAATTTTCTCTCTTAGAATACAAATTGTTTTATTGTTGAAAAAATAATTTATCTAATTGAATTAATAGAAAATTTTAATTTTTTCTCTTTTCCTTCAAAAAAATATATACTTTACTCAAATCATTTTTATTCTAAACAAAAAAAAAAAAAGTCAAATAATTATTTAAGTTGTTTTTTTTTTAGAATAACCTCAACTAAAGTTGAGCAACTTAGGTATAGTATTCTCTCCAATTTTTTTTATTTATTAAATAAACCTAGGTATTATAATAGTTGGGTTGGATTAAGTTGAATCTTTTTTTTAATCTAAAATTTTAGATCGATTACTTGTCAATTTGTCAAACTGTATATTGTAGCAGTCTAAATAAACTTGACTCATATATTTTCAAGTTGGATTGTATTAATATTATTTGTTGTCCATCTAATATTCAAATCATAACCCATAAATACTTGAGAATAAAATAAATATGTATAATACTGTATTTTTTGTTAGTATAAATTTGGGAAAAGAGATTATAAATACCGATTCACGGAATAACTATGACCGTGAAGTGAAAATGAATTAACACCAGACCAAATAACCAATTGCGCCACCGATCCGGTAGTTTTTATTTTTAAATCATGTTTAATATCATACTTTAATTTAGGTTACACATCCTACTAATGTATATTCTTACTATATAATATATATATAAGATAATTTATCATCAACAACACATTTTACCTCTTGTATTATATTAATAGCACATTTTCTAAAATATTTCATTTATAGCAGATTAATTTTTATCACTCGTTAATTAGTGATAGAACACAATTTAAATTTTCTGTTATAAATGAATTAGTTTTGATTATGGGTTATGGATAGAAATATTTTATTTTATTTTTTTGCTACAAATCTCTTATATATAATTATTTTTAATTCGAGTTGAATGAAAATAAATAAACAAAAAACTAAGGGCCCGTTTGGTAACGTTCCTGTTTTCTGTTTCTTGTTTCTGTTTCTAAAAAATGAGAAACAAACTTGTTTGGTAACTGTTCCCGTTTTTCGTTCCCAAAATTTACAGAAACGTTTCTAATATTTGGCTCCAAAATGAGAAACTCCCAAATGGAGTTTCTCCTGTT
>JBBMEF010000018.1:4088255-4102916 GCA_037832685.1 Sicyos baderoa | reverse complement strand
ACGGCTCATGGCCGGTCATAAATCTTAAACGATGACCGTCAACGCCGGTCATCGTTTTGACAGTTTCTACTAGTGAACCCATGTTACAATAATTGATCTAGGGTTAATAGAGTGATGTGGAATTCACATATTACAGTTTCTAATTTGGTTTTTCTTATTGCGTTTATTGTTGAAACTTGTGGATACATGATACTAGTCTAGATTAAACATATGATATTCCCATAGTAGGAGTGTTCTCCATTTAAACTTCGACTCACTCTCTTTTGACTTTGGTGGAGTCACGTGCTTCGGTCATGAAAATGGTTTTCATATTATATCTCAAAGTCATTCAAAAGTCAATCAAGTGAGTGTTGACAATGGTTCTAAAATTTCTAAAATTAATTCTTCGATGTCCACATTTGTTTTATCGGATAGTGTTGTTTGTATGTGTCAATTAGAAGGTTGCGAGTTTAAATCATATCTCCTATATTATTGTTTCTTAAAAAAGAAAATGTTGGAAGCATGGGATAAAAGGGGAGAAACCCTCCTATATTTAATTTACATGTATATAAATTACAATTTTTCGTGGCATTAAAAAAAAAAAAACATAACTAAATCCACTAGCTCTCTCCTCCTTCTTGCTCCCCAGTGTCCAACGCATCCCTCTTCATATCCGCGGGAGGCAAAAACGAATCCATGCACAAACCACAAATATTAAAATCAACCTCCTCAATCCTCCAGCTCTCCTCGATCTTGCGGCGGTGGCTGAGGGCATCGCCGTAGCGGTGGAGCCGGGCGGTGGTGCGGCCGCCGTGGGCAATGTTGATGCTGTCGACGTAGCGGTAGTCCTCGATGGTGGAGGCGATGTTGGTCTCCCAAAAGATGGTGTCGTTGCGCTTCTTGCCGGCCTTCATTCGGACGAGCTTGGTGTCCTCGAAGTGGACGAGGAGGCCGGTCCGTTGGCTGAAGTGGCCCCAGATGGTGTGGTGCACGATCTCCACGTGCGGCGTGCTTTGGGACTTCAGCAACTCCGTTGGGCTCTCCAGCTTTAGGAGGAAACACTCTTCTTTGTTCACGCTTTTTTCTCCAATGCATACTGCGCCTTCGAATAGATTCGCCGTGTACCGCGGGTCTAATCCCTGTTTTTTTTTTTTTTTTTAGGGGCAAAAAACATTAAATTAAGATAATAAATCAGAACATAAAAATGGAACTAACCAAATCTTGGAGTGATGAAACTACACATGTGTTCCAACAACACCTAAGGTCTGTTTGTTTGACATATTTAGATAGAATTTAGTTTTGAAAGTTTCGTTCAGGAATTATATCGAGTAATTAAAAATTAAAAGTTATAGTTAAAAACTCGTTTGGATGAAATTTTTAAAATGAATAGTTATTTTTAGTAGTTAAAAAAAATATTAAAAAAGATGGGTTCAAATGAGTTATTTTGATTGATTTAAAATGAATGATTAAAAATATATGGTTAAAAATGATTGAGTAGTTATAAATAAATGATTAAAAATGAATGATCATTAGAAATGAAAGTTATTTTTAAAAGTAAAAATAATAAGGAATAATAAAAACTCGTTTGGATGTAGATTTTCAGGTTGAAGTTAATAATTCCTAAAAATAAATCCTAGCTAAATAGGTCAAACAAACAGCTTCAAAAGCATAAGAAGTTAGATTATGAGCTAGTGTATTTTATTTATTTTATTTTTTGAATGTTAAGATGTGTTTTTATTTCTTGATGAAATTTCAAATATTGAATTTTGGTTGGTTACTTAAAAAAAGCTTAAAGATTAATATATATATTTCATAATCAATTTTGACCTGAAAGAAGCGGCGGAGAGGTTTGGGAGGACCTTTATTGGCATGGCAAGGCTGAGAAGAAGACTGGTTCCAAGCGAGCTTTCCGTCGCTACCCGCGCTGACCTTGAAACCGGCAACGACAAGCTCGAGATACCAAAGGTCGGGATTCTTCTGCCACAACACAAACCCTCCGACCTCACATTTCCCCTTCGTCTGCACACTGTCTTCCCCTTCCTGCATCGCCGATCCCAACATCTCCACCTGCCCCATCGCGTACATACTGCTCACCGAGTTCAACACCGCATGTCCCCCCGTTGCCGCCACATACTGTTGCACTATGTACTTCGCCGTCGACGCCTCCTAAACCGGAAATAGATTAACATCCAACCAGATAAATATATATATATATGGTTAGTCATATGTGTTTGTGTCTAATTTTTATTTGATCCATATTTTTCAAATTCAAACACTTTACATTAACATTTTAATAACAATATTCAATTTTAGTTATTGAGTTTATAATTGTTAATTGCGTCCTAAAATGTTGTCTAAAGTGGTAATTCAAATAAATTTCAATGCGAATGTATTACGAAGTGAATGTTTTAATTTTAACGTGAGTTTGATTTAAAAAAATATAAAAGTAAACTTAAAAAAAGTCAATGATTAAAATTGTACAAATGTTGAAACATTAGGGTAAAAAAGTTTAATTTTAAACTATATAGAGACTAAATAAAAATTAAACTTTAAGCTTAATGAATTAAAAAGGCGGCAGCTAATTATTTTGAGGAATATATGTTGATTACAGTACAATAAATTATATCATAAAGTTCTCCTAAACTATTTATGACATATAATAATTAATTTTGAGATGGATGAATAGAATCTTACGATGGTGTCGTCTAGGAAAGAGCCGTTTAAGGTGAGATCGAGACGAACTTGGATGGGAATGAGAGGAGAGCTGACGAGTTTGAGGAGAGCCATGAACTCGTTGTCGGAAGCGGCGGAGAGATGGGAGGTGGAGCATTTGTTGTTGGTGGTGATGGTGGCGAAGGTGGCTTGAGCCTTCATCAAGGCGCGGAGGTTGTGCCAGCGGAGGGCAGCATTGGTGCCCATGTTGGTGAACATTTCTTCAGGGATTGGGACTTCCAAAACCGTTTCCAGCCCATTTTCATTCTCCAAATTGGGACACAACTTCCTCATGGAACACAAACAATAATAATGAGAATGAAGATGATGAACAAATGATTGAAATGATCAATGGGGGTGTTTGGTTTGAAGGGGAAGGCGGGGGAGTGGCCGGGCGGGGGGTTGTGCCCGGTCGGGTGGAGGGTTTGTTGAGCTTAGGGATGTTTGGTTAATGGAGGAAGCCAAAGGAAAAAAAGAGAGGATGGAGAAAGGAGGGAAGGTGGTTTTTACGTAAAGGTGCTCCTTCTTTTTTGGAACGCTCACTCATTTTAAACTGGCTTTCTTTTATTGGAATTTCTTCCTTTTTCTCCCCTTATTAGATTAAGTAATCTTTTTTTTATATATATATATATATATATATATAAATAAAAGATAAATTGATAAGTTAGATTATTAACATATTCGTAAAATATTAAATAAGATAATAACCTTTTTTTTTTTTAGAAGCAATAAGATAATAACTTAGGTTTAAGTATAGTATCATATTTTTTTATACATATTCACGGGCTATAAATCGAGTCTTATCCAAAGAAAGTATATGATTGAGTTGGTCTAATACATCGAGTTGATTGGTACAAACAATTTTTTTAATCCAACCCAACTATCACCTCTATTTTCTCCTACTATGCGGGTAAGTGAGCTGCTATTAATTAACGTTAAGTGGAATGAACCTAAACTTGGTTTTCATCTATGTGAAGATGATGTTGCTGCTGTTCTAAAGCTGCCAAGGGCGGCCCATGGTGGGGTGGATTCAAATGAGGAGGTTCTGATCCCGCGATTGCCGAAGCCTTAGAAATCTATCGGTGTCTACAAATTGTAAGGGATGCAGGTTTTGATACTATAGTCAAATTGATCAAACATGTGACGTTGGTGTTGAATTGGTTTACAACCAAATAATGAAATCACTGCCTCGTTGATTCATTTTTTAATGTATTAGCTAATTATTGATTCAATATATCAACTAAAAAAAATTGATTAAAGCACGTACATTTTAGTTATTTTATCATGACTCGACCTATTTTGATCATTTTGGCATATATTACCAATCATTCTACCAAAATAATCAAAGACCAAACAATGTGATCCCCGTAGGAAAGAAGAAGAAAAATAAAATAAAAAAATCATGAATTTCGCATGAGATTGATTTATAGCAAATTTTGATTTCATTTTTTTAAAAAAAACTTATAATCTTACTTCTTTCTTCAACAAACTTAAGTGCTATTATGGAACTAGTTGAAATCTGTCATTAAACTAATTGAAGGCTATAAAATGAATTGATTCAAATATTTAATACCAACTCTTCTAGCGTTCGAACCCGTGATGCTGATATTGAACTGGTTTACAACCAAACAATGAAATCAGTACGCCACTTACCCTTTCGGTTAGTACCCATATTTTTAAAAATCAAACAAAGTTTTGAAGAAAAAAAATAGCTTCAAAATTTTATTATAGTTTTTAAAAATTTGATTAACATTCACATATTTTTAAAGACGGAAAACCAATTATCAAATGTAGCTTAAACTATTAAATGATCATTTTTCTCAAAATTTACAAACTTAAAAGAAAATTTTAATTAAAATTGGTTTAATGGAAATTGGGGTAGATAGCCACTTTTAAGATATATATATTTGTTTTAGATTACAAAAATTTTGAGTGGGAGAGACTTGAAACCAAAACCCTGTAAGTCTTTAGGAAAGTATTGAATGTCAGTTGAGCTATTTACAGTATTTTGCATTAATACAATATTAATAATTGATTACCTATTCTAAGAAAATAATTACAAATGTATTCAAATTTGAAAATATTTTTATATATAATCATACATACGTATCAATACAATATTATTAATATTTATTAATAAGTATTATATCTTATTAATACTATATTATTATTAATATCTATGATTATGATTGCTATTTTTTTAAATGAATCATATTTGTAATTATTCTCTTAATTTGACTACTAAATTTTCCTTTCTAGAATCGTTGTTCGGGTTGTTTGGTTTTTTTAATTTATATTTATTTATTTAGTAATACATCAGTGGAAGATTTTAGATTTTATTTGTCAAAATCAAAACAACTTTGAACAACAAACAAATTATGTATCTCAAATAAAATTGTAATTTAATAAAAAGAACGTTACTTACAGCTGTAAAAGTAATTTTGAATGGTAAATGGGGGTTGAAAAGTATCCTAGAATCTTGGGAGTTTTTTTAATTTTTTTTTATTTGAATAAATGTTGGTTTTAATAATGGAGGACAATTGTGTACTGGTTTATAATCAAACAATGAAATCATTATATTACTAACCATTTAGATTGAATATAGATATTTTCAAAATTAATTTGAATGTAGATTTTTGAGAAGTCGTTGGTAAACTTTCATCTAAATTCTCCGCAAACAAATACTCTCACCCTGGAAATTTGAGCTCAATTAAGTGGATGATTAGGTGATATGTGCGGTTCACTCGAGAAAGAAACACCACCAGATATGTGATCTAACACTTATAGCAAAATTCTCATACAAGCGAGACCAAAACAAAATTATCTCAACCTACAATTCGAACCAAGACAAAAAGAAAGGTGAAAATTGTATATAAAAGAAACTGGGACGTCTTTCGAACCGACGTTTTTACATATAATAATGATACATCCCAATATAGAAAGTCACATATAAATAGCCAATATTACACTAATTAAGTTAATAAACTTTTGGAATCAACCCAATTAACAATGAGTTAAGTAAATCATAAGAGGTAAAGGTTAGGAGGTCTTTTATTTTTTCTAGGTGAGATCATTAACATGCCCTTAAGATGGTGTCATTTTATATTCATCAATCTTACAATATGGAATCCTAAATCCATTTTAACTAAATAAAATATTTATTTGAGTTAAATGAACTTTTATATCATATTAAAATTACAAGACACTCGAATAGTAATAAATTGAGTATCTATCTTATAGATGCTATAAAAAAATTCACATCTTCAAAATGAGGTCTTCAATTTAATATATGATGACCACTTATATGGAGGAGTTAATTTCATACCATTTATTTTGACAACCGAACATAATAGTTTTTTTTTATTATTATTATTTGAATAAAAACATAATAGTTTTTAGTTTTAATGTTAATGTGCAAATTAAATTTTTAATTCTTGTATACTCATTCTCCAACCCCATATGAGTAATGATTTGTGATTGTTCATCATATTGTATAGTTTAATGGGAATTTCACGTGAACAATCCATTTATGATTTAACCCAACCTGTGTCTGAATTTGTCAATGGGATCAAACTTAAGTTCTAAGGCAAAATCATATGCATGCGACCAATTACTGAAAAAAATGCAAGAAAATAAGCTTATTATAAAAGTTGTCACGTGCCTCTCACTGAACTCCATGAACTAAATTAACTAGCCACTCGCCACATGGTTTGTCATTCACCAATTAATTAATAACTTCATTTTGTCTAACAAATATATCAATAAATTCAGGAAAAAATTATATTTTTGTGAATTAAATTTGGGGTCTAATTTTAATTTGATGTCTATATTTGAAAATTATGCACTCATTTGAAAAATAGATATTTTTAGTACGAGACAACAAAATTCATCGTTACCTAATTAAAATGGTGATTAAATTAATTTTTTATATTAATATATTAGTTAATTAATTGTTTTAATTTTTAAGTGAATTTAATTTTAAAAGAAAACAAGTAAAACAATTATTCTAACAAAAAAAAAAAAAAACACAAACATAATTTAAATACAATGCGTGGATCAAATTGAAAAACTAAAAAGATAATTTCCCCACAAAATTAATAATCCTTGGCAAGTTTTTTTTTTTTTTTTTTTTTTTTTTTTTTTTTTTTTTTTTTTTTGTCCCAGTATTTATTAAAGCTTTATCAAACAATGGCAAGAGAAATTCTCATGTACACCCACTCTTAGTCACACATATACCATGGTCTATTGAATGTAAAGCCATAGTTTTTTAAGAGAATAATTTAGGAGTTCATTGTTTATTGTCTATGGGTTAAAATGTTGATTTTTAGTTTCTGTATTTTTCAATAAAGTTTAAATGTTTTATATGATAAGTTTATTGTTCATTTTTCCTAAAAGTTGCTCTAATTATGCTTTTCTATATAAAGTTGGGTTTATCATGTTCACAATTACATCGTGTTTTGTCTCTCGCCTCGTATTAAAATTATTAGTATTATTTAATTAATCTCGATTAAAATTGATATAAGAGACTAACTAAAATTGATATAAAACTTATATAAGAGACTAAACCTCTTAGGATGTGTTTTGGGCATCGATTTGGTTATGATAGACGGATGATTATGATAGACAAAGAGTTATGATAAACAATAGGTTTTATAAACAATGTTTGAAGGATAAGTTATTTTAACCGGGTTATGAGATAAACGATGTTTGAGGGGTTGGTTATTGTAGCAAAAGTAATATATATAAGGTTCAGATAAATGAGCTCACAAATTTAGATAAACGAGCACATAAGTTTAGGTATAACCACCAACCATAATAAATGATGGAGCAACCATGAGTTAGATTATCATAACTAACCCGGACGTTTACATAAACATGGCCCAAACACACCATTAATCATTGAATGTACATTAGTGTCGTTGAACTACTACTCTTATTGGCACGAATCAATATATAATAAATTTTAAAGTGCATACACTAAAATGATATTTTAACTTATTTATATTGATTAACTTTGAGATGAAATCGTCAAAAAAAAAAAAAAAAAAAAAAAAAAAAAAAAAAAACTTTCAGCTGAAATAAATTATTTTATTTTATTTATGTCTTAAGGACAAATTAAGATTGATAATGGTTTTCCATCAATTTTTTAATTCATTAACAATTGAAAGTGTTACTAATCTATATGTTTCTTTTGGCACATTCCCATATCACTATGCTCCTTTTTTTCCCATCAATTAATGCCCCAATTAATAGCTCTAAAATAAGATAATATTGAATTTAAAATAAGATAGTATCAAATTAAATTCATTCCAAACATATAGATATTTAAAATATTAACAAGTTAATAAAACGGATCCAAATCTTAAGTAGGTAGGGTACACACTGTGAAGGGAAAAAGAGGGAGAAGGAAAAAAAAGGATTTTTTTTCTTTTTTTTTTTTTTTTTTTTTTTTTTTTTTTTTTTAATAACAAAATGAAAACATTATCAAAAGTAATATTCAAAGAAGGTAACATAAAACAAGCAATAATTGAGAACACACACAAAAAAAAAAAAAAAAAAAAAAAAAAAAGAAGAAGAAGAAAAAGAAGAAAAAGAGAGAAGGAAAAATTCCGCAATACTCTTATATTATACTTTTGTTATAATCACACCCTTTCATTTTTAATCCATCGATCTATCTTCTAATCTTCGGTATATTTTTCAGTCACACCTTAAATTTTTAATCTGATTCATTATCTCTTTCAATTGCTAGGTGTTACAATCAACTTTATAAATTGATCGAACTATAAGTATTAAGAGAGTGATTCCAATAATTAATAAAGTTTGGAGATTAGTTGATCAAATTATAAATTAAAAGCTAAAAGTTCAGAGAGATTAGTTGATCAAATTATAAATTAAAAAATGTAGTTGTAACGCCGACATGAGCAGCTCTGCAGCATTAGTGTATATATTAGAGAATATGAAGTTCCACCTCAAAACCATTTGGTAATGAGAGGAGTATTTCATATCTCTTATAAATGAGTTGTAGAATCCTCACATTTCCAATGTGTGACAATTGTCACAAGGTGAGTATCTCCAACAGTATATCCATTGACTAGAGATCATGGATTCGAATCCCATACCCTAATTGTTGTAATTTAAAAAAAAAAAAAAAAAAAAAAACGTGTTTGTAACAAATTATTTAATTGACGTCTAATTAGTACGGGGCTCACACATAAGTCATTGAAATTATCGAGTATTTATAATATAATATTTAAATGTATTAATGATTACGATGTTAAATACTTTAGAATTTGTGAATATTTAGAATTAATTATTTGTCAAAATTAACTTTTATTTATTTATTTATTCTATTTTTTTGTGTTGTTGGTTAAAGAACAATAAAATATGTAAAAAATATAAATGACATGACTTAAATTGCACGATAAACCCCTCCAATTTAGAGATAGTTCATGCAAATCTCACAGAAAGAAATAAAAGAAAAGAAAAAAAAGTAAAAAAGAAAAGAAAAACTACTGGGGCGAGGCCGACAGATCATCAAAAGATTCCGTGGAGTTGTCCAAAGAACAGGTAATTTTGGCGGGCTCGCTCAACTTTGTTTCCCAATCTCATCAAAATAAATAAATAAATAAAACAAATTAATTAATTACAATAATAAATATAAGGTTTTGGCTCTTCCTTTCGAGCCTTCACAAATATTTCGAATTCGCTTTGCCGCCACTACCGTCCCCTTTTAGCGGCTCCGGATTCTTCATCCACTTTCTCTCAGCTCGGTTCCTCGTTTTCGATTTCTCTTCCAGGTTAATCGGCTGCACAAAATGGATAGCGACGATGATTTCCAGTTAATTTCCTCGCCGGAGGTCGATTCGCCTCTTGTTTCGGGGCGGAAGCTCAAGCGATTGAAGAAGGGGAGTGCGGTTGTTGAATCGGAGGGTTTGCCGAGGATCGATGATCCGTTTTCGAGTGGAGCGTTGGTGGAATTTACGAGGATCGATGATCGGCGTTTTGAGATGGATGAATTGAGTGCGGCGGAGGATTCTGGTAAGTTGAGTGCGGCGGATCTGGATGATTCCGATCAGGTTCTTCAATCGGGATCTGGATCGAAGGATTTGGATGATCGTGGTGATTTTGAACCTAATCTAGGTCTGGATGGTGAGGAGAGTGATTTTGGAGTGGAGAAGGCTGTGGAATTTGATGCGGTGGCTGGAAATGTTGGAGAAACTGAAGATCGGAGTCTAGGCGTAGGAGAGAAGAGCGGCGATTTGCTGATAGATGAACTGGAGAAGAAGCGTCCGAGTTTGGATGCGTTTGAGGACGAGAGAGAGGCGAAGAGGAGGAAATCAAAGAACAAACGGCGCAAGAGCAGTGGAGAGCCTGGAGATTTCAATGAAACTGCGGTCTCCAAAAGGATTCTTGAGAAGGTACAAGTTACAAGTTCTTCGATGTTCTTAACTGTGTGATAATTTATGTCGATATCTCCCCAATTTTGCAGTGTTTGCTTACTTCATTTGCTTAAAATGTTCAGGAGAGAAGAGAATACGTTGAGCAACTCCGCGCCGAGTCTCAGAGACTCTTGCGAGGTAAGTAGTATAAATAGCTCTCACAATCATGCCCTAATTCGTCTGAAGAATCGTTGATCTTTAACCGTTAGCACCGTATTTGTTGTTAGATACTAGAGGAGCAGCGTTCAAGCCCATGCCATTTGTTCAGAAACCAATATCTTCAGTTTTGGAGAAGATCCGGAAAAGGAAGCTTGAGCTCTCTAGGAAGTGGGTATTCTGTTATTAACTACACATCCATACTTAACTATGGCCTTATGTAATGTTTATAACTATGCAGATCCATCAATATTGAGAATGTCATTTTTGACGACGATGACAATGACAATGTTTACACGGAGGTTGTGATCAAGCATAGGTTGTCTGTAGAAGGGAAGACAGATTCTCCGGAAAAGGAATGCGAGGATGTGGATCAGCAAGCTGCGGATGTAGAGAACCAAAATGATTCAATGTGTATAGATGAACCAAGTAATGGGACAAACATGCCTTCCAAAATGGAAAGGGTTAGATGCATCCACCTCTCCTTCCTGTGCCATTAATAAGTTAAATTAGTTAATCCTTAAACAAGCTGATATTTTCTTTGGTACGCCAATTATAATGTGGAAAATGTACAACAAATTTTTTTGTGATAACCGGGACAGCTATGTTGTAGGTTCCCTCGTTTCTAAATGGATTTTAAACACGAGCTTAGGAGTGAATTTGAAGGAAGCTAAATGATATGGCATTTTCTTGATATCCTGGCTATTGGACCCACATAACAATTTCATCTTTTGCTTCAAGGATTGCCAAATTTCATGTGCAGTGAAATGAAGTTAAGAAATAAAATGTGCAACTGACTTTGGGCAGTCATTTCCTTTATGTAATGCAGGTTACTGATGTCGTCAATGAAGTGTTTCGGGCTCCTGTTAATGACACACAGGTAATTTTCAGTGAGTTGTAATGATGTTTCGTTTTCTCTCTTTACTGTCAGCATAATTATTGTGACTATCATGTTCTAGGATCTATTTTCTAACTCCCAAACAAACAATGGAGATGATGTGTCAAACGAGATGTCCCAAAACCCGCTGCAAGAAAATTTTACGCCGTCTGTATTGGCAATGAATTTAAAGCATGAATCTACTCCTCTTGATGATGCGTTGAACGAGACATCCAGCAGTCATCTGCAAGAAAATTTCACACCATCCGTATTGGCCATGAATTTAAGACTCGACTCTGCCCTTGATGATGATGATGATGAGTAAGAATGTTATGAGATTATAAATCTGGTTATATATACTCATCCGCTATGTTCATGATACTTCGGTTTACATTCTGGCTTCCTTTCCACTCTCTGTCTTAATGTCGAAAACTGAGAATATTATGTGGGGCTACATTGTTTGCTATAAGTTCTATATTGGTTTTCAAGAAATCTTAATTTAGTTACACTTTACATGGCTGGCTATTTGCTAATACAACTTAACTACTTTGCTTTTTGTAGTTCTGATGATGAAGAGGATAATGACAAGGAGAATGTTAATCCACAGCCACATGGTTTGTCGAGCTTACCTTCATTGGCAAGCAGGGATCCGGTTAAAGCTTTTGTTGATGAAGAAGCTGAGGAAGAAGATGACAGCGACCATGATATGCGCTTTGAAGACGAGGAGGAAGATGATCACTCTGATTCAGAAGAGCTACAAGATATGATAGCAACTGCATATGAAGAAAATCCATTAGACAATGAAAGGCGCAACGAACTCCATCAGAAATGGCTTGAACAGCAAGATGCTGCTGGAACAGAAGATCTTATACAGAAATTGAAATATGGCTCAAAATTTACCAAACCAGCTTTGCTGGAAGATGAAAACAATGAAGGAGAAAATGATTTTGAATTTTGTGAAGCAGCTGCAGAAGAGTTACTTCCACTGAATGTGGCTCGAATGAACATTAGAAAAGTAAAGCAAATGCTTCCTCAAATGTATACAGACAAAGATGATCAGTACATGTCTGACAGCGAGGAAACAGAAAGGAGGCTAACACGAGACCGTATATTTGATAAAGCTGTGAGATTCATGCTGTTCTTTGATGAACTAAGCTTTTACTAACATCTTTTAATGATTCAACATATAGTTCACAGAATGATCCTGACTATTGGTCTGAAACAGGAGGGAAAATCAACATTCTTGTCCCCTGCTGAGGATGAGAGCACTAGAGAAGTTTTTGGCCTTATCAAGAAGCTGAATGTTGTACCTGATCTAAAGAAGAGACCCAAAGCACAATGTAAGATCTGTAGCATATTTCATAATCTTCAGATTCTGGCATCCTATTTAAATCCTCATATATTGTCTTCATGTATGCAGCATTTTTCGACCCTCCACTAACCGGTGTAGGCAAGAACACATCTTCAAAGGTATCTGTGTGCATAATCTCTGAATTCAGAAATGTATTTATTTAATCCGTTATTACTATGGTAGAATAGAAAGTTCTTATCTTCTATAAAGCTAACATAAGTTGTGTCAGTCTTCTTTCTTAGGCCGAAGTTCCAATTTATCTATTTCCTCATCTCATAAGCATGGATCATCGACCAACAGTCGTTCTTTTATCTTTGGTCGAGACGATAGCAACAGCAGGGGTGCAACAATGGAGGAATCTTCTGAGCAGGTAAGCTCTAGTTAAAAATATTGTGCTGAATTATATATGTTGAATTAATCACTAATCAACCTAGCTAATAGGTTTGGTTGAATTTAATAACATCAACCAACAATTTGCCTCTCTTGTGAGTTCAAAAATTTTACAAGTGGAAGATAATGTTTAACATGAGTTCGAAAACATGAAATTTTACTTTGCTGTATCATGTTAAATCACCGATCAACTCAAAAAGTGATGAAGTAAATTGAATTATATGCAATCTTGTTGACTCTCCTCATCAAACGTAGATCAGTTCAATCCAATCCAATTAACGTCCCTTGGTCGATCGTGGTCCCATCTAACAACCTCAATAACTTGGCTTTGCAGGGCCAAAGTGAAAATAAACCTACAAAGATTTCTTCAGCCAAGTTTAGCTACTCTCAAGTGAGACCGAGTGCACAGAACAGCGCACCCGAAAGTAAATCGGGCAGTTCACTGTTAGAGATATTAAGGCAATCTTCGTTGCAACTGCAACGCAAGCCGTGCACTTTCGGCGAGGAGTCTAGCCAAATGAGCTCCGCATTTGCTTCATTCAAACTGGAGAAGAAACACATGAAGAAGCCAATAAAGACAGAAGGTAGATTCTAATATAAAGATCTGAATTAGCAATTGGGTTATGTTGGTTTGTTCTGTTAGTAATATTTGAAGCCCATTCCTTCCCCTCAACTTTCTGTTGGGAGGAGACTTTGCCCTTTAAATCTTGAGTTAATTGCCCACATTTCTGCTACTAATAATATTAAGGCCTTTTGTAAGGGCCACACAGGAAACCAATAAGGGGACGTTTAGCTCACAATTTTGAAAACTTTTGACTTGTCAAGTTTGAAGTTGAAGACTTTGAAGTTAAAGTGTTTTGATTAGAATAATCTAAAAATAAATAAAAGTAAATCATAGAAGATAATTAGTCTCTGAGTTATATTTTGTACAAGATTGTAGAAAGCATTAGTTTTTTTTTTTTTTTTTTTTTTTTTTTTTTTTTGAGAATCAGTTTTTCTTTTAATTTACGATGAGTAGTTCAATAATAATAATTTTAATACACCGATATTATTTATAAATTTTAATGAACCTATTTTGTAGACTTGTTCTAAAGTTTTTTTTTTTTTTTTTTCTTTCTAAAAGATATATATATCTCATTTGAATGTCATTGAGGAAGTGATGGAGATGGCTGAAATATATGTTTACAATAAAATAAATTAATGAGTCATTCCAATGTTCGCGATCCTATAGCTATGACCATCCGCAGAGGCCAATTAACAGTGGCTTTGGGTTTGGTGGTGCCGAGTTGGGATTGAGAAATTACTTTTCTATCCCCACTACCAAATACAATTTCTGGTTTGGTGAGACCGCGACTGTGATTCGTGCTAGAAATTGGTGGGGATTGAATTTCTCATGGAGCACATTTACAGTTTATTTTTAAAAAATTATAATATATATTTTAAATAAAATTTTCAGATAGTTAATTTTTTACTGAAATTATATAATAATAATAAATAGGGAAATTATAGTGGATAACCGAAAATAATTACATATCTAGTCATAGTATTTGTAAATCTATTTTTTATTTTAAATTTAAATAATAATATTTTTCTATAATACCAATTATATCCTTCCTTAGCTCTTTTCTTTATCGCCTAAAGTAACTAGAGATGTCCACGGGGCGGGGCCGGGGAATGCCTTCCCCGTCCCCATCCCCGCCACCAAAATCATTCCCCATCCCCGCGAAATTCACCATTTTTTTTCGCGGGGATGGGGA
>JBBMEF010000018.1:4061187-4088155 GCA_037832685.1 Sicyos baderoa | reverse complement strand
CATTATTGGCTCAAAAGCCTTCTTCATTTAAATAGAGAAATACAAAAATGGTTAAAAGGGAAAAAACTGAAAAAACAGAGTATTAAACTTCCTAACAAATAATTAACCAACTAACAACCAATGAGAAAGCATCTACATATTTGATAACATAACTCGAGAATCCAACCCAATCCAAAAATCTAGGATTGAGTTGGGTTGGGTTGTGCTTATGCATAGCCATAATTCCCTATTTACATTCTCAGTTATTTTATTTTATTTTCTGTTAGATACTAGAGGGGCAGCGTTCAAGCCCATGCCACTGGTTCAGAAGCCAATATCTTCAGTTTTGGAGAAGATTCGGCAAAGGAAGCTTGAGCTTTCAAGGAAGTGGGTGTTCTTTTTCTCACCCATACATCTATATTTAACTATGAACTGATGTAATATTTATATATGGCAGATTCATCAATATTGAGAATGTGATTTATGACGACAGCGACAACGACGGTGTATTCTCAGAGGTCGTGATCAAACATAGGATGTCTGTAGAAGGGAGGGTGCATTCTCTAGAAAATGATGAATGCGAGGATATGGATCAGCGTGCTGCTGATGTCGAGAACCAAAATGATTCAATGTGTATAGATGAACAAAGTAATGGGACAAACATACCCACAGAGAGAAAAAGGGTTAGATGCATCCACCTCTTCTTCCCGTGCCATTAATAAGTTCTTGAAATCACATGCTTAGGACTAGGAGTAATAATTCTATTGGTGAAAATATTAGCCGGAAACAAAAACTTTCATCGATATCTGAAATGATACAAACAAAGATATTGGCTAGTTCTTGTTAAGACTTGAAGGACCAGTGATGCCCCCAAGTTTAGAGGAGTGCAGCTCCAAGTTCCTGGGTCATAAGAAAAAAAAAAAAAATACATGAAGGAAGCTCTATGACATGACATTTTCTTTATATCCCAATTATTTGACCCAAGTTACAATCTCTTTTTTTTTTTTTTTGCATCAAGGTTTGTCAAATTTCATGTGTATTGGAGTTGGGATTTCAAATTTGCAACTTTTTTTTTATACAACAATACTGGAGGAAGGGGGATTCGAACCTATAACCTCATGATGACTAGGTTGTACAAGATGTCAGTGGAGTTATGCTATTGTTGGCTTCAAATTTGCAACTGACTTGATGAAGTTGTTGCCTATATGTAATACAGGCTACCAACGAGGTCACACAAGTATTTCGTGCTCCTGTTAATGACACTCAGGTATTTTCATTCAGTGAGTTGTGATGATGTTTTGTTTTCTCTCCATATATCATCATTGTTAACACGTCTATCATCTTCTAGGAGCTCTTCTCCGATTCCCAAACAAGCAATGAAAATGATGTATCAAACGAGATATCCGAAAATCCTCTGCAAGAAAGTTTTACCCCATCTGTATTGGCAATGAATTTACAGCTCGAATCTGATCCTCTTGATGATGTTTTGAACGAGTCATCCATCAGTCATCTGCAAGAAAATTTCACGCCATCTGTATTGGCAATGAATTTAAGGCTCGATTCTGCAGTTGATGATGAGTAAGAGTTTTATGTGAATAGAAATTTGATTATATGTACTCATTTGATATATTCATTGTACGTTGGTTTACTAGTTGCTTACCTTTCCTACTCTCTTAATTTTGTAAACTGAGAATATTAAGCGGGCCGCTTCTAATTATTTAATATTAGTTTAATATTGGTCTTCAAGATATCTTAATTTAGTTATTTTACATGCTGGCTATTTGCTCATATAACTTTAACTACTTTGTTTGTAGTTCTGATGAAGAGGATAATGACAAAGAGAATGTCAATCCACATCCACATGGTTTGTCAACGTCAAGCGGGGATCCTGTTAAAGCTTTTGTCGACGATGAAGCTGAGGAAGAAGATGACAGTGACCATGATATGCGCTTTCAAGATGAAGAGGAATACGAGTACAGTGATTCAGAAGAGCTTCAAGATATGATAGCAACTGCATATGAAGAAAACCCACTAGACAACAAAAGACGCAACGAACTCCATCAGAAGTGGCTTGAAGAGCGAGATGCTGTTGGAACAGAAGATCTTCTGCAGAAATTGAAATATGGCTCAAAGTTTACTAAACCAACTTTGCTGGAAGATGAAAATAACGAGGGAGAAAATGATGATTTTGAATTTTGTGAAACAGCTGCAGAAGATTTGCTTCCTTTGAATGTGGCTCGAATGAACATTAGAAAAGTTAAGCAAATGCTTCCTCAAATGTATACAGATAAAGATGATCAGTACATGTCCGACGACGAGGAAACAGAAAGGCGGCTGGCAAGAGAACATGTATTCGATAAAGCTTTTCTTTGATGAACTAAGTCTTTGCTTATATCTTTTAGCTCACAGAATGATCTGACCATTGGTCTGAAACAGGAGGGAAAATCCACATTCCTGTCGCCTGCTGAGGATGAGAGCACTAGAGAAGTTTTTGGCCTTATCAAGAAGCTAAATGTTGTACCTGATTTAAAGAAGAGACCCAAAGCATAATGTAAGATTTGCAGCATATTTCCTAATATTCAGAATCTGGCATCATGTATACTGTTTAATCCTTATATATTGTCTCATGCAGCATTTTTGGACCCTCCACTAACTGGCATAGCCAAGAACACATCTTCAAAGGTATGTGTGTGGTGCCCATAATCTCTGAATTCATTAGCTAATAAATCTGTTGGTTTTATGGTAAAATATCTCATCTTCTATAAAGCTAACATAAGCTATGCCAGTCATCTTTCTTAGGCCGAAGTTCAAATTTATCTCTTTCTTCATCCCACAAGCATGGATCATCAACCAACAGTCGTTCTTTTATTTTCGGTCGAGACGATATTAGCAGCAGGAGTGCAAATCCAACAATGGAGGATTCTTCTGATCAGGTAAGCTTGAGTGAAAATATTCCTGTTGAACCATACATATTCACATTGCGTTTGGATGATTGAAAGGCAGGAGATAACTTTACCACATCGAATATAGATCAGTTTGATTCTAACCAATTACTAGCGTCTCTTGGTTGATTGGGGTCCCGATTAACAAGCTCAATAACTTGGCTGTGCAGGGCCAGAGTGAAAACAAACCTACAAGGATTTCTTCAGCCAAGTTTAGCTACTCTCAAGTGAGACCAAGTGCACAGAACACCGCACCCGAAGCTAGATCGGGTAGTTCATTGTTTGATATATTAAGGCAATCTTCCTTGCAACTTCAACGCAAACCGTGCACTTTTGTCGAGGAGTCTATCCAAATGAGTTCTGCATTTGCGTCATTCAAATTAGAGAAGACACACATGAAGAAGACACTAAAAACTGAAGGGAGATTCTAGTACACATTTGCATTTGGATCCGAGTTCTCAATGCCTTATTTTGTTTCTGGTAGTTATTTCCGAGTTAATTGTCCACATTGCCTCTAGTAATTAAGGTTTTTGTAAGGGGAACATTTAGCTCGAAATTTTGATAACTTTAGACCTGTCAAGTCTGAAGTTGAATACTTTAAAGAGTTTGAAATGAGAACAAAAGTAGACTACAGAAATGAAAACTTTTGTAATGTGTATAGTTTGAATCAAAATTGCTCAAGGTTGCAGACAGTAGGAGTCTTTTGTTTTTATTTAAGGTTTTGTTATGAATTTAAACGAGGTGGAGACGAAAACTTGTGATTTTTTTATGTTTTAAAAAATAAATTGATTAAACTTTGAGTTTATGTAAAATCATGCTACTAGTAACATTAGTAACCTCGAAGTTTGAGAAAAAAAGAAAGTCTTAACTTCACATTTCATCGGACTATAAAAGTTTATAAGGATTGTTTACTTCTTTTTTTTTTTTTTTTGAGATTCAAGTTATAAGGATTGTTTACTATTTACCAAATCCTCTCTCAATTTCAATCTTGTTAGTTCAGATATGCATTATATGATTCTTGTTTTAAGTTTTAATCACCCACCTTTTTTTTTAGATTAGATTTTTTTTTATTTTTTTTATTTCTTTAAATTGTTCATATATATAAATCTCATCTGAATGAGCAACTAATTGTCATTTCAAATCCCAATTAATCCTAACATTTTGTGGTTATTCTATAGTAAAAAAGGTCAAGGTCGAGCCTTCTTTATGCCCCTCTCCTCTCCTCTCCTTCCGTTTCTCTTTAGAGCAGAAAAGCCCTTTTTATATATATTTATAATAGAAGTCTTTTTCAAGTTTAATTAAAACCTTTAACCTTTTAGTTTAAAGTTCAAAACTTTCTGCCAATTAAGGTATTTAAATTAGAACACTTAAAAAAAATGAAAATTAATGTATTTACAGTAATATAAATAGATGAAATCAATTTCAAAATGAATTGTTTTTGCAAATGTATGAACTTTGAACTTCCACGGTAGAATTGGTTTGAGAATTGCGATCTCATGGCTGATGACATTCCCCAGCAGCTTGTTAATAATAATTCACCCGTCTTTCTTTCACTTTTCTAAGGAAAATAAATTTTTTAAAGCATTGGCAAAACTCTACAATTCCTTTTCTACTTTTTTTTTTCTCTCTTTCAAAGTTGCTTTTTCTTTTTTTACACCGACGACAAAAATTTGACCCTCGCTGCTAAATAAACAATAATAATAGTTTCCAACCTCCAAAAAAAAAAAAAAAACTAAAACTAAAATGCCTCAAACTATGGTGAAAAGACAAAAGTTTCTAAGATATTACAAAATCACTGGATTGGAACTGGGAACAGCACAAAAGATCAGACAGGGAGGGAGACTCCTTTATCCAATATGTCGTTCAGCGCTTGACAGAGACCAACAATCTACACAAATCAACACAAACCAAATAATTACAAGCTACATCCACAAATAAAAATTGAAAATAATAATAATACACATCTGGGGTAAAATTATATTTAGTAACTTCCAATATTTAATCTCACAACTTTCAAATATATCTAATAAAGTCAACTTAATCCCTAAACTTTTAAGAACTTTTTCATAGGTTTTAAATTTCATTTTGTGCCTAATAGGCCATTAACCTATTTAAAGTCACATTGATATGATATATTCACTTTGGAAATTACCCATCATGCTTTTGTTTTATGTCATCATCCAAAAGACTTCATATCAATGGAGTTGTTGTCCCGTTCTTATATACCCAAGATCTTTCCATTAACTTAACAATGTGGGACACTTTCTTCGTCCAACAATCTTCCCCTCAAACAAAATACAACTTTGAACCTTCGAGTCTTCATCGACTTTGTATACATCGGGGAGACATTTCCTCGAACAAAGTACCCCAAATCATACGAGATTGCTCATCTTTGTTCTACATTGGGAGTCTTGATCGCCACATTGCTAAGTCAAGAACCGAGCTCTAATACCACTTGTTAGGGACAACGAATATCCACAAATCTCTATATTGATATTATATTGTCCACTTTGGAAATCACCCCTCATTACTTCGTTTTTAGTCATCACCCAAAATGTCTCATATCAATGGAGTTGTTGTCCCTATACCAAAGATCTTCCGCTTAACTTGGTAATGTGAGACATATTGTTTGCCCAACAAGATACACACGGGAAAGTTCGAGACTAAGCTTGTAAATGACTTTTCTTTATTAAAAAAAATATTGTATCAGTGTAATAAATGCAGAGAATAAACAGAATTGAAATACAGTGAAAGTACCTGTTGATCCCATTGCTGCAGCTCTTCAATATCGTCCTCGAAATGGATAAAAGCTTCGACCTGAAAGCAGTTTCATTGGTAAACATAAAATGAGCAAATGGTTCTGAAAGCTAGCTAATTAATACAAATCATTTTTCCATTAATTGTATCGTTTATGGGAGTGTGAAGAAAAAAGAACCTGGTCAATTGATCCCCTCATTCTGTCCTCGAAGATCATTCTTGAAGCTATCTTCTCAGCCTAAAAACAGAGTCAAATTTAGCAAGTGAAATTATCTTCATGAGCAAATTGAGCATCTTCTTGCAAGTCAGAAGCAGAACTTATGAAACAATTTCTCTCCCTCTCAACTTGACATTCTCTAACTAGACCTGAACTCCTTAGCTTGATTAAGATATTCCTTTTTATACTTTTCATCATTATCAATCGAAAAGAGCTGTTTCCAATTCTTAGCTTGATGTTTAGAATCTTGACGAAGAAATTTTCCAATTCTTTACTAATCACAATATGGCTAGGAAAGACTAAAGGTGTGTGTGTTTTTTTTATAAGAAACAATTTCACTCATATTTGAAATTACAAAAGGAAAAACCCCCCGAAAAAAAAGAAAAGAAAAGACCACTCCAATTAGATAGGAGGGTAGTGTGGCTATAGTGAGATAAGATGAGAGATAGTTTTTTTTTTTTTCCTATTTGTATATGTTTGGGCTAGCTTATGCGCACCAAGCCTAAACGAGAGAGATCGACTTACCTTACAATATATGGTTGTCCTAATTTCTAGGTAGGTGGTCATCATGGTTCTAATCCACAATCTCTTAGATCTTCCAGTCTTGAGTCTTGACCACTAGGTCATCCGTGATAGTTTACATCATGTTATCTAAAATAATAACACTAGAAAATGGTAATAAGAATTTTCCTCTTCTTGAAAAAGTCTTCTATTACGTTTGGTCCCATATATTCCAACAAAAAGGGTGCCCCATAAGAGTGCTGGATAGGAATTCTTGCTTACCAATGGGAAGAGGACAATACCACTTGAAAATCCCCGAATGTAGTTCCAGAACTGAGAGGCAAACTTACAGCGCATAGATTTTCTGAGCTAATCTTGCATGGAGGACAGCAAGTTATTGTTCAGGATTGGATTTCAGAGGACAGCAATTTAACTTTGGAAAGACTTTCAGTTTCAGAAGGTTGAGATTTTTTAAGCGATAAGCAGTTTTTAAGGTGACAAAACTCTAGGCTATACAGCTTTAATGCTGAATATTTTACAGAACATTATTAAGAAGAAAAGAAGAAAAACATGTGTTAACGAAACTTGTACATGCCATAGATATTCGACCAATTAATTTCCCTGCTAATATTTACAGCAACCTTGCTAGACTTTGTGAATTGATCTAAAAGGTCCTAGAGGTGATCATTAAGGAGAGCCAAACTGTTTCTATAGGAGGTAACAAATTTTGGAAGGGGTGGTTGGTGAGGGGTAAAAGATGGCCCCATTTGTTCTCACACCACTTCAATTTATAGAAAACAGAAACTTTCATTGAACTACTTCAAGTTAGAACTTCTTTTGAATGAACATTCCAATCAAGTTTCAGGCCAAAGAAAGAAACTTCCTATCATAACAACACTTTTATTAACCATCATTGAGTGGCCTAGTAATGAAGAGGGTATTGGGGAATTAAGAGGTTATTGGTTCAGTACATAGTGATCACCTACCAAGAAATAATTTCTTACGAGTTTTCTTGACATCCAAATGTTGTAGAGTCAGGTGTATGTCATGTGACAATAGTCGAGGTAAGCGTGCGCGCAAGCTGACTCGAACAGTGACGATTTAAAAAAACATTTTTATTGGTTAAGTGATAAGTAAAGTCAAGACTCGTACACTACTATTTGTTGACGTCGTCGACAAGTTTCAATTACAGTTACAAAGGGAGTATGGTCATAACTTATAAGAAATAAGAAGAACTAGAAAGTACACAAACACAACAACAAGAACCATGAAACAAAGCTGAGATGACCTTTCCTGACATCATTTGATAGGAAATGTGGATCAATCAAGAATCATCATGGTACATACAAAATAAATTAGAAGGGATCGTAAAGAACTTCAAAATATGGGAAATATTGTTTAGTATTCTTGGAATTGTATTTCCTTAAACATGGCTGGCTGGGACCTTCTTTCAAAGGATTTTCATAGTTATTCTCTTTCTTTCTTTTGTTTCTAATTAATTGAAAGGTTTACTAAGTTAATGATAGGATCCATTTCCCTCTCTCAACCACCTCTTTATATATATATTTTTTAAAAGCAGTAATCTTAGACTCATTTTTACCAAAACAGACAGCAAGAAATTAATTGCATGATGTAATTTAAACATGCAGTAAGAAAGTAATCTAAGGATCACCGGCCAGAAGTTTACAAACTTCTGTAAAAGCATTAAAGATATAAAAATATCACACACCTTATGTGGAGGAATACCGAGCAAAGTGCCTAATTCTTCAAAGCTGCCAGAGAAATAACAAAAAACAATAGTATAACGAGCAGAAAAGGAATAAAGAATAAAGGAGAAGGAGAAAATTACTACACATTTAACCTGATATTTGTGTAAAGTTTGCTTGCACTGAGAAGATTATGCTCAATCATAGCACGATCCAACACAGTAAAATTATCTGGCAGAAGGGCTTGCTGTTGAAGTAAAGTTGAAAAGGAAAGGTTTTAATAAATGATTCAAAGCAGAGTCTAGAAAAAAGTAAAGAGCAAAAACAATAACCTGGTGCGGCTTTAATTCTTCAGCAAATGCATCAATTTCTGGTTTTCTCAAAATTCTCTCCAAGTAAACCTAATAGTTCAATTTTACACTCATTAATGTCAAAAACCAGAACAAATTCTTCAATACTGAGGGAGAGAGAGAGGGGAACCTTTTGCAGTATTGGATAGATTTTCAACTTTGAGCAACGCTCATCCTAAACCAAAATGTCAACACAATCAGATGGACATGTTTAAAAATCACCCCCTCAAAATGGTATGTACATTCCATTCAAGAAATAGATTTTTACTTTGTATAATGTGGCAAGAACTCGGGATCGCTGTGGACCAGCAGCAGCCAATATTGTACATGTCACTGCAGCGGATAAAGCTTGTTCTAGTGCTTCTTCATCGATCTCTCTGTGGAAAGAGAAAATAGATGGAGTAACTAACAACATTTGTATTTATGATGACCACTAAAAAAAGTGAGGCTGAAAGAAAGTATCAATTACCAAGCAATATCTTTAAACATCACCACAAATAATTATACATTTTTCATTATAAAAATGCATTAAGTTTCTAAATTCAACAGTAGTTTGCAGATCATAGCGTTGTGTTGGAACTTGGATATCAAAGTATGTGGGCTCAAGACTTTATTTTTTTATTAATGCATGTGGTTGTTTAATGGGTTGAGAAAAATACACAGAAAAGATATATTCTTTTTTCAATGTTTGCTTTCGCCAAAGCACGTTCAAGACTAAAAATATTTGACGCTAATAACTCACACAAACACTAAAAAGGCAGAGCAATTGAAATCAACAAAGAAATGCTTGATATAATTGTAAAAAATAGTAGAAGGCATAAGGCTTAGAAGGGTGGAATATTAAAGGAAAATCAACAAAAGTAGTCTATTTGCATAATATATTTAGGAAAATTTCAGAGACAGAAGGTCCACAAAATTGGCCTACATTCATTATAATAAACACATTAAAATTATATTAGTATCAGCTCAATTAGGCAGTTCCAGTGAAAACTTACAAGGAGAGGGAAAAATGATCATCTTTGAGACGTAATCAAGAAATGAATACGGTACAACTAAAACAAGTTTCTTTGTGCTAATTTTAGTCAATTATTTATTTTATTTATTTACGAAACGAGAAAAAAATGTGAAGTACTACTTATTAGTAGGTCATTTTTTATAATCAAATGAAAGCTAACAATTCCTGCAGTGAATGAAAAGTACAAAAAAGAATGTCAAGAATGCAGAAACTTGACGCGAAAGAACTGGAAGACTTGAACAAATAAAGGCACTTTCAATGGTATGCAAATACTGAAGACCAGTGTCCTAAAAACAAGTATATCAGTGAGTGACGGTTGTTTGCAAATCTAAAACCACCTATATTCCATGAAAGTAATGATCAATTTTACATACTCATCTCCTATTTTTCTCTTTTCAATTTGAGATATATCATAATAACGCAGTGCTGCTTCCAAGAACTTCCTTTTCAAGTCTAAGATCCTAGCATAGCAAACCTGTGACAAGCAACAAGGAGGGGATTACAAGACAGAAGGCAAACCTTACGGCCAAACTACATTAATGTCATCAACGATTCAACAATTTATAAGCATTCCTGACCTTGTATTGTAAATTCAGGACTTCATGCGGACTATTGCTAACCAAGAATGAAGCTTTATTGATAAATGCCTCAGCATTGACAGCATCATCATCCTGTCAAAGAAGAAATGAGCATTACAGAGTGCTCAAGTATCTAAGACTAAATGAACTTCCTTGTCCGCATAGATCTTTTTTTCCACTTACTTCCTTGTCCGCATAAGTAAAAGCATTAAACAATTAAATTCTTGTTAAGCACATCCAATTTTTTATTGATATATGTGAGTGTCTGAGCCAGTTTACACGAATCTCGATTATTCTCACGGAAAACTATGTGAACCTACCACGTATGGTAGTAAAAAAAAATCGTAGGAAATTAATTCCTAATAAAGTAGGTGGCCACCAAGAATTAAACTCTTAAGCTCTGAGCATTTTATGATTTACAAGGCTCTTATTTGACCACTAGGCCAACTTATGATTGTTAATGAACCTATAACCTCTAAGCACTTAATGATTTACGAGCACTATGCTTCATGATTATATCATGGATACAATGAAAAATAAAACCACTCCCCTCTACCATATACAGAGCTCAGTGTAATGCTTTACACAACATCACAGCAAAATGCCACTACTCACATTTTTTATAAGAAACAAAAAACATCCCAATGTGTTAGAGATAAGAGAGTCATCTAAGAGCCAATTACATAAGATAAATCAGTAATAATTCCTACTCTACTCTCTGGAAGTTGAACATCCCACTTGAATACCCAAAGAGAGGAGGCATCGAAGAGCTATCTCATGCTTTGGCTCACAACACCGGATGATGAAACTCACTACCCATATATTGCCCTATGTTATAAATACCATTATAAGACCTAAACTGCAGTTACGTAAATAAATTGACACTTCTTATTGGGTTATTTCAGTGCCATCATTCACACCCTTTTGTAACTATGATCTTACTACTTTATTTACTCATTGGTATAACCTTCTTGTAACTATGATCTTACTACTTTATTTACTCATTGGTATAACCTTCTTGTAACTTTCCATACATCGATGAAAAGTTTTATGTTTCCTATAAAAATAGTAATAAATAAATAAATTGTACCTCGAGGTATAAACGAGCAATTTGAACGCATTTTGACAACCGGTATGAGTCGTCAATCACTCTGAAAAAGAACATAAAGAGACACACATAGTAACTAAACTAAATAGACAGTTTAAACCCTATTTTCACAAAAGAGGTTGAACTGAAAATGGGCGGTATACCTCATTCCAGAGTCTAGATCGATGCCACTAAGCATCTGAGCGGCTTTGGACCATTGCTGCTCTGATTCATACAATTCAGCAAGCTTCTCCCGAATAATCAACACCTACAACTCACGGGAGACAAATTATTTCCTCCGTCTATGGACCATGCAAATCAAGATTCATGGCCAAAATAATACACAAAACTGCAGCCTATAGCCACACTCAGAACATTGAGAGAAAAGAACAAAGCAGCTGATAGTAAAATAAAATTCATATGACATTGCTCGTGTCAAGATAAAAATTGCTCGTTAATGCCAGAAGAAAACTAAACCTGCTCCTCAAAAGAAACAACGCGCGGCTGAATCTGACGGAGAATGTAATGGGCGATCTCTTTCTGAGTTTCACCCTCCAACTTTCCCAACTCTTGTGCTAGAGTCTGCAGAAGCTGCCGCGATACAACAAGCGGAACTTCGTCAGATAGTGCTGCGTATCAAGAATCATCAGACAATTAGCCCTAACTTCGCACTGAATTGAAAAAACGAACCAGTAGGGACAAAATCTACAACGTATGAGAAGAAATTGCGAAAACTGACTGTGATCGATGAACTTCTTAGCCTGAACTGTATCGTTCGACGACAGAACCGTGTACAGAATGTGCTTGTACTGTTCGATCTTCTGCCTCTGGTCGGAGATGGCAGAGGCGCTAGCAAAGGCGCTCTCCATGGCTGGATCTTCACTGTTTCGCCTTCTTCTTCTTCTTCTTCGAAACTGGAAACCCTAGGTTACGAGAAAGCGCTTCTCCTCCACAGTTCAATCCCGCCACCTGCAAGGGAGGGAACTGCCTCTATTTTCCGATTCTGGATCGAAAGCATTCTCTACGGCGCATAGAAGGAATTGCCCGATCGCCGCCTAATTAGATGACGACACGTGTCTTTGATTGGGATTTTATTTAAATTCCTATATATATTTTTAATTCTTAGATTAAAGGAAAATTGTACTGGATAGTCCAATTTTACAAAATAATTACAGAATTAGGCAAATTTGAAAAAAATTGCATCCATAGTCAAGTATATCGTATAAATAATATTCATCATACTGTATTATGTATTAGTTATTCAGTATAAAAAGTATTACTTTATACCGTATATTTTGACTATGGTTACTAAATTTTTTAAAATTTGCATAGTATTGTAAATATTTTATCAATTTGATCTATTCCTACCAAAACCCCTAGATTAAAATTGAATTTATGAAAGTTTACGAAATTAAACAAACTTAAAGTTTATGGAGCAAAAGTGGTATAAGTTAAATTCTATTTCTAGCAAAGTAAAAAAATTGCTATGGATAACAATTTTTAGACCCCATATTATAATTATAGCAGTTTTCTTAAAATATTTTGTTTAGAGCAAATTATGATTTTATTATTTGAAATTTTAATCTCACCTCTTGTTTAGTGAAGTGGTTGAATCTATTGATTGGATGCTTTGATCAAATTGACTGAAGCCTATTATTTAATAAATTGAAGGATATTGCCAATCGCCTATGGCGAGGTTCCTCGAATCCATAAGGACGAACAACGATTATGCTCCATTTTGAAGAAACTTGCTCGATAAAAGTTTATTAAACCCTTCTCAAATTTTAATACTTCAATATACTTAACTTATTTTATATTTGTGAGTGTTCAATCATTTATATAACAACTTATTGCATTTGGTCATTGTCACTAAAAATAACAATATTTGAGTACAAATTGAAAGAAAGGAATTATAAATACCGATTATTTCAGGGTTTGAATCTGTAACGCTGGTATTGAAATGATTTACAACTAAACAATGACACCATTATATTATTGAAGTTTGAATTTTTTTAAAAGTATTTCAACTTTTAAAAATGTTTCAAAAACTGTTGAAATTGGATAAAACCTTTAAAATTTTATTTTAAAAATACTCTTGGACTTCACAAAAGTTTAAAAAATACCACTAAATTATGGTAGAAAAATATTAAAACTATATTGGTGATTTATGGATAAAAAAATGCTAAACTATAATTAAATAAAATGTTCTTTTTTGAGATTACAATAATTGGGGGTAGGAAAATTTGAACCCATAATTCTTAGTGGTTGAAGATATATGAATGTTGATGAGCAACTGCTCATGTTCACTTAAATAAAATATTCTTAATACATAGTTGAACAATATTTTTTTTATAGACACGACCGATCAATGTGGGGTCAATATTGGAAATTTAGTTGTAATGGTTAATGATAGTTTTAGGAAAGATTTCTATTTCTAAAAAACAACGAATATTTAAAAGTCATAGTATAACAATAAAAAACATAACCTATTAAAAATATCTTCATTTTTTTTATTTTTAGTGACATGATTTCTTTTCGAATATCAATCTTTTTTTAATATAAATTAGGGGAATGAAAACCAACAAACTATATGTAGAGAACTCAACTTAACTAAATATAAAAGTCAAATATCGATTTTTGGGCTTCAACCCAAATGATAACTACTGCACAACCAATCTTCATTTTTTTCAATTGCAATCGAATATGAGAAGATCCGAATCTAAAAAAGTTAGAAGAAGATTTGACCTTAAATAAATAACAATTAGCGAAAAGATAAAATAATTTTGTCATATTTTAACCCCATTAATAATAAGCTGATATCATGTGTTGAAATTATTTCTCACCTACCATGGACACGAAAAATATTAGGGTAAATTGTTGACCGTTTCAGAAGATTTCACCAAAATAGGTTGAAATTGGTCAAAACTTTTTTTTTTGCATGTGTAGAAACGTCACCTAATACAACAAACACTCTTGACCAACACTCTTGTAGAGACGTCAAACACTCTTGACCAATTTCAACGCATGTGGCGTCTCTTGTAGAGACGCCACAACCCATTTTGGTGAAATATTCTGAAACAGACCCATTTTAAAGTATTACAATGGATGAACCAACGAAAAACCAATAAATAGATTAAAAAAAAAAAAAAAAAAAAACCGAACACTGGTTTTCAGTTTCGTAATGTATCTTCTTCTTTCTCTTCTTCTTCTCACAATCGTCATCAAATTTCTGTACTCCATTTTCTGGCTTCCATGGAGGATTCAAATCCACTTCCGAAAGCAGGGCATAACAGGCCCTCCCTACCGTCCGATCGTCGGCAACTCCGCCGACATCCGCCGTCTGTTCGCGGAGGCGCAATCGAACCCGATTCCGTTCCACCACGATATACTCTGCCGCGCTCTCCCTTTTTACTCCCGGTGGTCCGGCGAGTACGGAAACACGTTTCTGTACTGGTTCGGGTCGAGCCCGAGACTGGCCCTATCCGACCCGGATCTGATAAAGGAAGTGCTTGTGAACACGCGCGGGTCGTTTCCAAGGATCCAGTTCAACCCGCTGACGAAGGTGCTTTTCGGAAAGGGATTGATCGGACTGGAGGGCGAAAAATGGGCCGCGCACAGGAGAATTGCTAACCACGCTTTCACCATCGAGCGTGTAAAGGTATACAGATTTCTACCTCAAATCTCTCAAAATTAAGCCCATATCTCTTATACACAAGCTTAAATAAATATGGGGACATATTGATAAGATCATCTTGAATTAGAACTTTGTGGACCGAAATATTCACTTTGCATTACTAGTTTGGTTGGATTCGAATTTTCGGGATCCAGTAACCGCTTAAGCTTATGGCTTGGATGGGGTTAATTCCATCTCAAAACTAATTGTTGGTAAAATGGTTATTTATTTATTTTATAAAAATCTTGAAGACGAATTGTCTTTTTAATGTGGGACAAGATGGGTATTTTTGACAATTTCTTTGCATTATTAACTTTTTAGTTGGGGTTTGCACAAAATTGAGAATCAAACTGTAGTTTGTTAGGGCTGTAGAAGATTGTTTCTGATATCCTGTTGATTAAGGTTAAATTATTGTTCAATATTGGTTCCAAACAGTATGTTGATAGTCTGAATTTAAATTGGATATGGGTAGGCACTTGAAATTAGCTGGGATCTGCACAAAGTTGAGAACTGAACTGAACTTTGCTGGGGTTGTAGAAGGTTGTTACTAATTATTCTGCTAGTTAAGGTTAGATTATTTGTCTACTTTTCGTTCCAGACGGTATGTTGATAGTATGAATCTAAATTGGATAGGGGTGGGTACCTGAAATTGTTGATAGTGTGTCGAATGTGTTGAAGAAATGGGAAGAGATGAAGGGCGGGATGGAGGAGTTTGAATTGGAAGTTCACGAAGAATGTCGTCGCCTTACGGCCGACCTAATTTCAAGAACTGCATTTGGAAGTAATTTTGAAGAAGGGAAGCGTATCTTCAATTTGCTGGAACAGCAGACACATCTGTTCTCCCTGGCAGTCAGAAGTGTTTATATTCCTGGCTTCAGGTTACTTTTTCAGTTCTTAATTTTGCTTTTGCTTCTTCCCTTTTTGATTTTGCTGCTCTTTTCATTCAGTTTAGAAGAAAAATGGTTGCAGGCAGCCCTTTTTTCAATGCACAGTTTCATAAAATGTGTGTGTTTTTTGCTTGTCTTTCTTTAGAAGGTAAACATAGTCGAATGGTTAGGTTTTTTTTTTTTTTTGATAGGAAATGATACTTTCATTGACGAATGGTTAGTATATGAGCAATGATAATGACTAATTACTATTAAACTTTTTAGAAAGAAGTTCATAGGTGAAATCTAAAAAGAGTGTCTATTTGAAATGACTTTCCAAGTGCTTAAAAAATATGCTAGAAATCAAAGTGCCCTTGACCTTAGTTAACCAAGAAGTATGAGAAAGCTGCTGAAATTGTTTTCCCTTTCTTTCTCAAGGTAGTGAGTTATTCATTGATCAAACATTCTTATTAGTGCTAAGTTCAATCTACTAGAATCTCACATTCTTTCTCTTCCTTTTGTCACGGGAGTATTAAGAAAATCCCACTTTTTTTTTAATACAACAATATTTCAGGGTTGGTGGATTTGAACCTAGACTCGGGCCGAAGATGCATGTCAATTACCGTTAGACTCAGTTTGTTTTAGCATCTCACTTTCTTCTCTTTCAGAGGTAGTGTTCTGATAGGAATGCTTGTAAAGGTAGACTAGTAAATAGTAGGGAGTTTGTTAGAGTATTTATAAATTGAGGAAGATAGAAAGGGTAAGATAGACATTGATTTAGTGAGTGATTTGGGGTTTGAGAGAGATCTCAAGAATTGGGAGTGTCCCTGTACCTCCAACACTTGGTTATACTGTAGTTTCGATATCTTTTATATTTCAAAATACATTTCGATTCGATCATTTCCTTTTATTTGTTCCTTGTGTTTGAATTGAAAACTTGAAATGCAGGTTTTTGCCAACCAAGAAGAACAGAGAAAGGTGGAGCCTAGAGAAAGAAACTCGTGAATCGATAAAAGTGTTGATTGAGACAAACAACAAAGGAAAGGAAAACTCAACAAATCTACTCAGCTTGTTAATGTCATCTTACAAGAACCAGACTGGGGAAGAAGAAAGGCTTGGAGTGGAGGAAATTATTGAAGAATGTAAGACATTCTATTTTGCAGGAATGGAAACAACGGCTCATCTCTTAACTTGGGCACTTTTGCTGCTAGCAAAGCATCAAGAATGGCAAGACAAGGCCAGAGAAGAAGTTCTCAACGTCTGCGGGCACAAAACACCTCCGGCAGCGGAGAATTTGAGCGAACTTAAACTTGTAAGTCAATAAACTCATAACTATATTTTCTAGGATAAAGTCATCTTGCCGTAGTTAAAGCTAGCCTTCATTGGCAAGTTATGTTCATAGTCACTGTTTTTGTTTGGATAAAGATCCCAAGCTACAAAAGAGCATACACAAATACAATCCTAGCATGGGAACCATTTATAGGAATGGTCTCCAATTTAGTAAAATGATCTTCATGGTCACTGTTGTTCTGCCCAAGGAGATTAGTAGGGACTTTTTTTAAGTTCAACCATAGGGGATTCAAACTCATGATCTAGGAACTTTGAAATATCTGAATACACATTTATAGTTTGACACACTATACGCGGGGATGTTGTTTGGATACAAACAAAGTTGTTTCATATTGATTAGATTAGAGGTAGATAATAGATATATAAGTTATGACAATCATCTCCGTTGGTACATAGACTTTTGGGTGAAACAAAAAACAAAACTAAGAGGATTATGTCTAAAATGGCCAATATCATACCAATGTGGAGATCTTCTTAGCCTTGTCATTTTTTATCAATCAGTATTAGAGCCATGCTCCTAATTTAGCAATGCCGAGAGGATTCCCCAGTGTAGAACAAAGAAGTTGGGAGCCTGGAGACTAAGTCATGGCAGAAATCCATTTTAGAGGCTGACAGTGTACTTTGAGAAAAAGATGAATTGGACTGGATCTCAGTTAGATTGATTGATTAATTGAATGGAGACTCAATCCTTGTTTGATGGGGGGATTGAATCCTCAGGTGCCAAACACGGAAAGACAAGCACAAGGAAAGGCTCAGTGACACTTTGTTCGAGGGGAGGATTGTTGGGATCCAAACAAAGTCGTCTCATATTGGTTAGATAAAGAGAAAATCATAGATATATAAGTGATAACAACCATCTTCATAGGTACTATTAAGACTTTCGAGTGAATAAAAAAATAAAGACATGAGGGTTATGCCTAAAGTGGACAATATCATATCAATGTAGATATTATGTTAGGGTTGTCGACCTGCTGCTAACTCAAAACTAAAAAACATCAAAACCTTTTATTTGATTTATTATGTTGTGTTTTTTAATGGATGTGGAATTGACCCAAAATGTCTTCTTCAATCATCTATGCTCATATTCATTTGATACCCTCCTTCTCTTTCAACAGGTAGGTATGATAATCAACGAAACACTTCGACTCTATCCTCCAGCAGTGATGTTGACTAGGCGGACATCGAAGCGCCTAACACTAGGAAACTTAGACATTCCTGCTGGCACAGAGCTCTTCATGGCGCTGGCTGCTGTCCACCACGACAAAGATATTTGGGGAGATGATGCAAACAGCTTCAACCCTTCGAGATTTGGCGAGCCTCGTAAACATCTAGCTTCATTTCTGCCATTTTCGTTGGGTCCGAGAGTTTGTGTAGGCCAAAACTTGGCGTTGATTGAGGTCAAGGTTGCCCTGGCTATGATAATTCAACAATTCTCTCTTGCCGTTTCTCCAACCTACACACATGCCCCTATGCTGTTCATAACCTTACAGCCTCAGTTTGGTGCTCAGCTCATCGTTAGGAGCTTATGAAATTGATCTCGCAGTTAATAAGTAAACTGTTTGGTAAAGTGTGTAGTTTTTGTCAACATAAAAGTATTCTATAAAATATTGTAAAATATCATGTGTAATAATTTCTCCTAATTTGGCTTACCTATGTAAACAACCCTATAATTTATAATGAACTCCAAGTCATTAGTGCAGTTATTCTTGAGGGTGTTTGTTTCAAATTATTAATGAGCTGTTACAACTCATTTTTTATTAATTACATCTAAATGAACTATTGTAATCACTCAAAATAATCATTCAAAATAATTACTCATTTATAATCGCTCAAAATAATCCATAATATTTAATCACTCATTTCTAATCACCCAAAATAATTATTCATTTATAATCACTCATTTCCAATCAATCATTTATAAGTCCTAATTTTTAACCTCTCTAAATAGTCACCAATTTTTAACTACATCCAAACGAATTATTGTCTATATAATCTCTCTACATAAACCACCATCCAATCGCAATACCTCTACAAATAATCACAACCAAACAAACTATTACTAAAATTTAAATTTCTAATCACTCAAAATAATCTTGACATTTAAGAAATTAAACATTATTATCTTAACATTTTAATAACGTTCACTTTTAATCTAATTATAACAAAATCGTTAGTTACACATAATAATATTGACTTTAAAATGATAATTAAACTAATTTTTAATTTTAATATAAGGATGAGAGATTATTTTAAATTTGTAATGTAAGAAGAAAAAGGTTAAATTTTGAAATATAACTACAAAATTGAAACTTAATCCAAAAATTAGGAACTAAAAATGTAATCAATAAAATATAAATAATGTGGGTTGCACAAAAAAAAAAAAAAAACGTTGATAGCAAAAAACATTCTTTCAAAAAAAAAAAGCAAAACAAACGTGAATTGAATTGAGTTGTAACCTTTAATGCAGTATTAATAATCGATGGAGCAAAGGAAAAAACAATCATCAATAATTCGCAATGTATCTACTTCTTTTTCTTTCTTCTATGGAGGATTCAAATCCACTTCAATAAAATATTTGATGTTAAAATTAATTGAATTTGGTTTAATAACATTAATAATTTTAATATTATTAAAATAAAAAACATGAATATATTATTGAGGAAGATGATAATATTTTTAAAGAAAAATAAACTAAAAAATAGAGAAAAACTCCTCTACACATGGATAAATGGAACAAAACTCACTAAAATTATACACTTGAAAGTTTAAGAACCTTAAATTGAACAAGTTTAAAATTTTCAGGATTAAAATGATATTTTACCTTAATTAATTTTGATCCTCTCATGTAGGTTGTTAAGTCTAAAGTTTTTATGTCTGGTTAATTATAATTTTATTTCATATGATTGATTGGTGAGGTTGGAACGACAATACAGCACTTATGTTGCAAGTAATTGAGTGTTGAACTTTACTACAGTTTCAAAGATTTTGTTCCTATTAGATCATTTTTGTTTCTTTTTATAAAAGCATGTGTATTGAATTATACACAAAGTATAACTTTTGAAAAGTTTGTTTCAAAAGATACATTTGAGTAGAAATTTAAATTTAGGCAATGATTCATATAAAACAATTGAAAGGTAAATATGATTATATATAATTGATGTAAATTAAAACAAAGGCTTATTTGTTTAAACATTTAAAACAATTAATTACATTAAATTACAAAGGGTATGTTTGGGTGTTAACTTAAACCGGACCAAGTTAACACCCTTTAATACTTGTTTGTTTTGCATGTTAGCCATGTGGCTAACTCGATATAGACAAGAGAAAAACTCCTCTACACATGGATGTATAGAGGAGCTCTACATTTGTCCTATGTGGCACTCTTTGGTGCCATACAAATTTATACAATAATTGAAAACATTAAAAAATAAAATTATTTGTGTGGCACCAAAGGGTGCCATATAGGACAAATGTAGAGCTCCTCTACACATCCATGTGTAGAGGAGTTTTTCTCTATAGACAATGAAGGAGATTTTTCAAATTCGAGCAAATAGTCGTGCCTCTCTTCTCATTTATTGTGTCTCTTTCTCAATTAGATTTTATTTCTAAAATAAAAAAAGAATGAAAAATTATATTAATTACCCTAGAATAATATCTCCTAAAAGAGAAATAAATTTAAAGAATTTATTGTAAATATCAAATTCTAGTCTATTATTTATAATCAAGTTAACTAATAGGCCCCGTTGGTTTTTTGTTTTTGAAATTTAAATCTATTCTTACTCAAATTTCCTACCATATGTTCCATCCTATCTATAATATATCCATATTTTTTTAAGAAAGTAGGAGAACACTAACCCACTTTAAAAAAAAAAAAAAAATAGTTTTTAAAAGTTTATTTTTGTTTTTAAAAATTGGTTAATATTCTCATACTTTCTTGAAATATGGATATATAATAGAGAGGTAAAATATATTGTAGTAAATTTGATTGAGAATAAGCTTAAATTTAAAAAACAAAAAACAAATGGTTATGAAACGAGATCTAAGTGACTTCCATACATTTAATTCATTTTCGACCCGTTCCATTAGTGGGATAAACTTAAAAAAAAATGTGATCTCGTTTTTTTTATTACATTTGAAATAGTTTTTCTTGTATTTTCTCCTTGTTTTGAATATATTCATAGAATTTCATGAAAAAGTCTATATATTTTTAAATATTTATATTAATAAGCTGTTGTCAAAAATTAAAAAAAAAGAATAATAATAATAAGCTGATATCACAAAAAAAGTCACGTGGGTTGTAGAAAAGAAAGTCACGTTGATAACAAGAAAAACGTGGGTTTAAAACAAGTATTTGAATGAATGGAGCAACCAAAAATGAATGATCCACAACAGCTCATAATGTATCTACTTCTGCTTCTTTCCCTTGTTCTTCTCACAGTCCTCATCAAAGCTTTCTACACCTTTTTCTTCCTTCCATGGAGGATCCAAAACCACTTCCGAAAGCAGGGAATCACCGGCCCTCCCTACCGGCCCATCTTCGGCAACACCGCCGAGATGCGCCGTATCTTCGGGGCGGCTCTGTCCAAACCGATCCCGTTTAACCACGACATTCTTTGTCGGGCTCTCCCATTTTATGCACACTGGTCTCGACAGTATGGAAAGACGTTTCTCTACTGGTTCGGCTCGAACCCGAGACTGGCGCTGGCCGACCCGGATATGATTAAGGAAGTGCTTATGAACACGCGCGGGGGGTTCCCTCGGGTCCCGTTCAACCCGCACACGAAGGTGCTCTTCGGAGAAGGGTTGATCGGACTGGAGGGCGAGAAATGGGCCGTGCATAGGAAAATTGCTAACCACGCTTTCACCCTTGAGCGTGTAAAGGTACATCACTGTTTAAGGAAATTTGTTATGTATACAAATTTTTAGGCCATCTATTAGGTTTATAACAAAAAATTTGAGTGATTGAACTCAATCGAACTCAATCAATAACTAATGATTGAACTCAATTTGTTAAGTGATTGAGCTCAACTGATTGAGTTCAATCACTAGTTATTGATTGAGTTCAATTGAGTTCAATCACTCAGAATTTTGGTATATGTGCAACTATTTTCAATTTTATGCTATAGATGCAATTTTTTAACTTATTTTTGTTATACATAAAAAATCACCTATTACAAGTGAGATTTTCAACCACATCTACACGAATTATTAAAATCATTTCAAATAATACAAAGAGAGAAATTATTTATATTATTTATTTATTATTATATTTTTCATAAAAATAATTTAAAAGAATAATTTTTAGGGGAATTTGCATGTATATTACAATAAGGAAAAAAATTACATAAATAGCAAAATAATGAAAATATTTGCAAATATAGCAAAATCAGATTTATAGACTCCATCAATAGTATTTGATAGACTCCATCAATAACGTTTGATAGACTCCATCGATAGTGTTTGATAGAGTCTATAAAAAAAAAGTTGTTATATTTGCAATATTTTTAAAAATTTGTTATAATTCTAACGTAGAGTAGAAAATTTGTTATAGAGTACAAATTCCCTAAATTTTATCAATGATAATTTAAATTGTCAAATAACTTTTTACCTTCCCCGTGTTTATTTCCTTTTTATTTATGGACAATTGGTCATAAAGCTGCAGAAGGTAAAGAGTCCTCAAGTTAAAAAGTCATCAAATATTTGAAATTTCAATTTATTAATTAATTAGGACATTTATATTCTCAATTTCTAACCACTTAAAATAATTTTTCATTCTAATCACTCAAAATAATAATCATACAATTACTCATCCAAATACCCTAAAATTTTATTTACATTATTGAGAATCCATTAAAAAAAAGGAAAATAAAATTCTCATTTATTATAGAAGCAAAGTATGCAATAATACTGAGTGAAATCAAAATGGGTGAACATAATAAAATTGAAAGAACATTGTTAACTTCGACTCATAATTTGGTCAAAGACAAAATAATAAATGATTCGGAACTCTAGAACCTGTGAATTTTCAAATAACAATAAAACTATTAAGTCACTAATCTTCGGTTAAACACTTGTTTAAACTGGACAGGGGTGGGTATCTGAAATTTGTGACAGCGTGTCGACTGCGATGGAGAATTGGAAAGAGATGAAGGGCGGAGTGGAGGAGTTTGAATTGGAAGTTCACAAAGAATGTCGCGAGCTTTCGGCCGACGTGATCTCAAAAACCGCATTCGGGAGTAATTTCGAAGCAGGAAAACACGTCTTCAATTTGCTGGAACAACAAGTCCATCTTTTCTCCCTGGCTGTCAGAAGTATTTATATTCCTGGTTTCAGGTAATAATTACTGCCTGACTGGACAGCGAGACTCACGACTAAGTAATATATAATCGTGACATTCCCTGCATGCAGGTTTTTGCCAACCAAGATGAACAGGGAAAGGTGGAGGCTAAATAGAGAAACTCGAGAATCGTTAAAAGCGTTGATCAAGACGAACAGCAAAGGAAACGAGAACGCGTCGAACCTACTGAGCATGTTGATGTCACCTTACAAGAACAAGAATGGGGAAGAGAAATGGCTTGGAGATGAAGAGATCATTGAAGAATGTAAGACATTTTATTTTGCAGGAATGGAGAGCACAGCCCAGCTCTTGACTTGGGGGCTTTTGATGCTGGCGAAGCACCAGGATTGGCAGGACAAGATCAGGGAAGAAGTTAACAAAGTCTGCGGCCATAAAACACCTCCCACTGCTGACAATTTGACTGAACTTAAACTTGTAAGCTCCACCTCTCAACAAAACTCCTCTTTCCTAATTATTAAAGCCCGCGTTTGATCACCATTTGACTTTCTAAATGTAAGTATATTCTTAATTACTCAAATTTCTTATAATATGTTTCATCTTTTCAACAATATATCCATCTTTCCTTAAGAAAGTATTTGAATGCTAACCAACTTTTAAAAACAGAAACAAGTTTTTTGACGTTACTTTTTTTTGTTTTCAAATTTTTATTTGGTTTTTATGAATATAGGTGAGAGGTAGATATCCAAATAAGAAAAAATATATGGTAAAGTAGTTGTTGTAGGGTTAAATTTCAAAGACAAAAAACAACACGACGTTAGTGAACCACGTCATTTTGAGTGTTGTTTGTTCTTCTTCTTTTACGTTTTCTTTATCGTTATTTCGATTGTTGATTGTCGTTACCGAATTAGTACTGGACGGTTGAATCATCTGTTCCTCACTTATTCATTATATCCGACATCTCTTTTGACAGCTAGGTATGGTGATCAACGAAACACTTCGACTCTACACTCCAGCAGTGATGTTGACGAAGCAATCGCCGAAACCCGTAAAATTAGGAAACTTAGACATTCCTGCTGGTACAGAGCTCTTACTGGCGTTGGTCGCTATCCACCACGACAAAGATCTATGGGGAGATGATGCAACCAGCTTCAACCCGCTGCGATTTAGCGAGCCGCGAAGACAAGCTTCATTTCTACCCTTTGCGGTCGGGCCGAGAGTTTGTGTAGGCCAAAACTTGGCCTTGATGGAGGCCAAGGTTGTCCTGGCTATGATCATTCAACAATTCTCCATTGCTGTTTCTCCAACCTACACTCATGCTCCTTCTCTGTTTCTAACCTTGCAGCCTCAGTTTGGTGTTCAGCTCATCTTTAGGCCCTTGTGAATTTGAACTTGTATTGGAGTGAGTAGCTTTTATTAAATGAACTACAGTCTACAATAAAGTGTTTTGTTCTACTATTTATTATGGACTCTTTATATTGTTTTTTAGTTTTGGATTGGACCATAAGTTCTTACTTTATAGGTATGCATCCAATGTTCTTCAACTATTACTTGTATTGGTTGTCATAGACTCTTTACTTATTAGTTGATTACAATTTTTATTTTACTACCTAGGTTTAAGATCTACTTTCATTTTAATTGTTTCAAAATTGAACACTTTTTACTTTTTTACATTTAAATAATGTTCATTTTTTTACTTTTATACTTATTTTCTTTTAAAAATTAAATTCATGTGAAAACTAAAATAATCGTTTTATGAATATATTGAAGTTTAAAATTAGTTTAATCATCATTTTAGATAATATTATTTTTTGTAACATTTTGTTATCTCAAAAACTAAAAAGTGAGTATTATTGAAATGTAAGGAGTAAAAATATTCAAATTTGAAACACAGGGACCAAATTGAAATTAGACCTCAAACTTGGGTTTAAAAAGGTTTTTTTTTTCTCACAATACTATTTTAGTCCCTAAATTTTGGTATTCATTCCATTTTTGTCCATGAACTTCAAATTTTCAATTTTAATCCATGAAATTTGAGATTTATTCTATTTTAGCGGCTGAATTTTAAAAAGTTCAATTTTAATCTTCGTACTTAAAAAAAATGGTCCTGATTGTTCGACGAGATTTTCGAATGAATGTAATTTGTTTGATGAACTTGAGATTTATATTGATTTTGTATGAAGTATAATGGATTTCAACTCTAATCTATGTTCCTTTGATTCTTTTCTCACAAATACAAGGATTTTCACAACTTCAAACTTCACAGCTTCGAATTTGAGATGGTTTCAGCAATTTCGATCTTTAGAATCTATGGAAACTTCAAGTCTTCGATAAACGTTGTATGGTTCCCGTCTTCAAGAAGTTCTTAGTAGGTCAGGAATTCATTCTTTATGGAAACTTCAAGTCAAACGTTGTATGGTTTCAATCTTCAAGAAGTTTCAAAATGCTCTTCTCCAAAATTCTCCAAAGTTTTGCTCCAAAAATTCTCTCTTCAAATGAAGATGAAAGACTCTATTTATAGAGTTTTTCATGAGTTTCAAATGGACTTGAGACCAAATGTCTTCAGGGGTTGGGTTGTACCAATATGTGATTTTGGATCAAAACATCTTTCATGACCGAGGCGTTTTGAGCTCAATTTGACTCCAAAAAGAAATTGGGCTTTGGGCCCAAATCGTCAATTGACCGAGCTCTATCATCTATAGTTTTGATCATGCTATCGATGCAATCATTTTATAATTGATCCATAAATAAAAATATTTGCTTTGTCATTAATTTTAAATAATGACGAGACAAGTTTTGATTCGTCGAAATTTCTATTCCAACACCTAATTTGATGTTAATATTAATTGAATTTAGTTCAATAATGTTAATACAATGTGAACATTTTTAAAAATATTGTATAGACGAAGATGCTATAGCTAATTATTGTTTTTTTTATGCTGATGTTGAACTGTTTTACAACCAAACAATGAAATCATTGCGTCACCAACCCTTTCGGTAGCTAATTATTGTTTTTTTTAAAAAAACAGACCAATTTCTTTTAATGTTTAAGGACCAAAATGGAATAAATTTTAAATATAAATAAAAATTAAACTTTTGAAAATTTGAGAACCAAAAATTTAAAAGTCGAAGAATGAAAATAGTATTTTATTAATTGTAATTTTATTTCACATGATTGAATGGTGAAATTCGAACAACAATACATCACTTATGTTGCAAGATTAGTGTTGAACTTTACTATAGTTTCGAAGGATTTTTTTCCTGTTAGATCATTTGAGTAGAAATTTAGGCAATGACTAATATATAAAAATTGAAAGGTATATATGACAATATTTTATAACATCAATGATATAAATTGATGTAGCACAAAATGTGTACATAATGATTTTTTATAGTAAAAAAGAGACCTTTATATATTATAATCATTAGTATCTATGGAATTGCAATATAAAATTTTATATTGAAATTTATCAAAAAGTCATATCGGCAAATAATCATTTAGAGTTAAAAGTCCCTGCTGAAAATCGTGCCTCGTTTCGAAATAGGAAGGGAATAATCTCAACGAACGTTCTTGCTGTATGCGCTCCAAGCGGAGAGTTCATCTACGTACTAGCTGGGTGGGAAGGATCAGCAGCTGACTCTAGGGTTCTAA
>JBBMEF010000018.1:4050482-4061087 GCA_037832685.1 Sicyos baderoa | reverse complement strand
ATTAGAAATAAAATGTACATTTTTTAAACATACAACAAAATTGAAACTAACTCTAAATCTATGAATAAAAAAGGGATTTTTCATTGTATAGCAAATTTTCTACTCTACATTAAAATTATAGCAACTTTTTTAAAAATATTGCAAATATAGCAACTTTTTTTGATAGACTATATCAAACACTATTGATGGAGTTTATCAGACACTATTGGCGGAGTCTATCAGACGCTATTGATAGAGTTTATCAGACATTATTGATGGAGTCTATCAGACACTATTGATGGAGTGTATAAATCTGATTTTGCTATATTTATAAATATTTTAAAAAAGTTGTTATTTATGCAATTTTTTTTGCCTTATTGTAATATACATGTAAATCCCCCCGATAAAAAACGTAATTTCCCCTAAAATAATAATAATAAATAAAAACACAACGAAAAAGTAGGTGGTGTGTATTCTGGAAAGCCCAAACCCTAAACCCTGATGCTCTTAAATGCTATAAATACAAGCGTCCATAAGCCTCATCATCGGCCGCCGTCTTCACCAACTCAAGCTCTTTCTCAGATCTTTCGAATTTCAAAATTTCGATCTATTTTTCTTCAATTTCTTCAAAGATTTTTCTGTTTTCCACAGCAGATTCAGATCCACGTTTCCCCCCCAATTGTCGTAAATGCATCTGTTTACCCTCTTCTTGAATTCTTTACAACAAGATCAAGAAGATAAAACTGGTGCAAATATCTAAAGGTTGGCTTACCAGCTCATTTCGTAAATTAATCTTTGATTTTGAGTCAAATGGACCTGCCGAAATCTTTGCAATTTTGATTTTATATTTTCTCATATTTTTCATTTTAATTTCTTTGTTGATTATGGCATATGATGAACAGAATTCGCTTATTGATATACTGATTTCTTGTGCTGATTCAAAACTCCGCTTATTATCTGATGCCATTATTATGTATTTGTTTAATCCATTTTTATTGGGATTTGTTGTTTTTGATGCGTTTTTTGCGGTTTAGTATTGTGATTTTTAGGCAAATGATGAATAAATTCTTATCCTACAACCTGAATTTAATGTAGACTACAACTCCGCTTATTATCTGATGCCTAGAATTTAACTGCAATTGTTTTCTGATTAGTGCTCAATTTGGTAATTTGGGTTTGTAATTATGTTAGTTTTTCTTCTTTTTTGGATAAAATAATATTTTGTTATCAAAACTCTGATTTCAGTATTTTTTTTATATATTTTTTGAAGTCTAATTTTAGTCACTGAAATCCCTTTAATAATAATTTTGTTCTTGAAATTAAAGCCTAGATCAACCATGATATTTATATCTTATCTTTATTTTTAATAATCAACTTAAAATTTGAAAACTAAGGCCCCATTTGATAACCATTTGGTTTTTGGTTTTTCAAATTTAAGTCTATTCTCTCTCAAATATCCTACATTGTGCTCCATCCTTCCTACTATTTATATATTTCTTTGAGAAAGAAGGGAAATACTAACTAACTTTTAAAAATAAAAATAAATTTTGGGAAACTATTTTTTTTTTTTTTTTTTTAAATTTGGTTGATCTTCTCCTACTTTTTATACGTAGTAAAAATAATGAAATAAATTGTAGGAAATTTGAGAGAAAATAGGCTTAAATTTAAAAAATCGAAATCAAGAAACAAAATGATTATAAAACGGGCCTAAAATTCTGAATTTTTGATTTCTTTTTTACTAAATTTTAGAACAGAACTTAAATTGTCACAAAAACACAAAACTTCAATGGTCAGAAATATTTATGTTTCAAATCTATAACTTTTAAAAATATGTTTACATTGGATTTTTTATTGGATTGAAATTATTAACATCATTCAAAAAAAAAAATTAATTTTGAAGGATTGCTATGAACAATGAGGAGAAAAAGCAGACGGGCGGTCTGAACTGATGCCGTGTTGATTTGTCTGCGCTCCCATCTTTTGGGTTTCTGAGTGTTTTGCAATCTTGAATGTTTATCAAAATCAATCAAATTTGATTTTTTAAATTGTTTTTGTTTTCATTTATTTTTGGCTATGATGATGTTTTGCCTTAATTATGTCTGGACATATGATTGTCTGTGATTAGTTGGTGCATTCTTCTGAGCTTTTCTTGAATATATATTTCAAAATTGTGATAAATATCAATTCTCGGTATCAAATTAATTCAACCTCCCACATTATAAATTTTAGAAATATACAGAGTAAAATTCACTCCCATAAACATCCCACTTATAAACCATAAAAGAAAAACACAACAATACTAATTAATCCAATAGATTCCTTTTTAATGGAAGAATTAATATAAAAACTAAATTAAAATAAAATATTAATAGAAAAAGAAAATCAAAGTCAAAATAGGTATTGATCTTTCAAAAAGAATATGTGAATCAAACCATATATAACAATTGAAAATATAAAAAATTGAAAAAAAGAACTTTCATTGAAATCAAAATATAAATCAAATTATAATCTAACCAAACCATATATAACAGTTTTATACTTAATTGCACATTGGTTCTGATCTGGTTGTTAATAATTTGAGATGCTGGTTTAGTTGATTTTGACCTGAAATGAATGATATATATATTATTTTGCTGCGCAAAGTCAATGTAAAAAAATAAATCCTCTTACTTTTTTGGAAAATCATACATTAACAAAAAATGCCAATACATCCCAAGCATATCTCCTCTTCCAAAATCCATCTTGTAATTTATTTGTAATTTATAGGGTGATTGAATTTTGGAGTTTGAGAGAGGAGGAGAGGAATTTTGGAGTTTGAGAGAGGAGGAGAGGAAGAGGCAGTGGAAGTGGGGAAGAAATTGAATGATTTGAGAGAATTAAGTATTTGTTTGAGAATTTTGGAGAATAGATGTTAGAATTTTCTTTGGGTATTTGTATTTAAGAAAGATTTTTTTTTTATCCTCATAAAGTTTGGTTTTAAATTTGATAAACATGTTTGATGAAATTTGAGGAGGAGTTTAGAGAATTTGTTATGTACTGAGATTTGAGGAGTTTAGAGAAGTTGTTATGTACAAAAACAGGGGTTGAGATACTTTTTTCTCCTCTCCCAACCAATCCAATCACCCCTTAAGAATAAATCGACCCAAAATCAAGTGGAGCACTATGTAAATTATTGTATCTCGTAACTCGGAATTATAAACTATCGTATCTCTTAACTTAGAAGTTTGTACTTGTTTGATAGATTTGAGAGGTAATTTCATGTCTATATAGAGACCCATCAAAATAAGATCGAGAAAGTTAACTCCACTCACTAGCATCTATGATTAATTTAATCAACAGAACTATAGGACAACCATATATATAAAACAAGCTAGAACTAAACAACTTAGCTCATTCCTCTCCTTTGTGAGATGCACACAAAATACATAATAGTGGTAGACAATAGGGTATTTGTACATATTTTATATTCGGTCGTTAATAGTGTATAAATTTAACAAATAATAAATAGATGGTTGTCATCATTTTCACATTTGACTAGATTTGTAATTAGTTTATGAGTTACCTCTAAACTCTAAATTATTGTTCCATATAATATTTATTAGGATTATTTCAAATAATCAAATAGATATAAGTTAATCCACTAATTATGAAACAGTAACAATGTCAATATGTATATATTAATAAAATAGTTATTTGTAGTAAATCTAAAAGTAAATTCATAGTCAATATTTATAATAATATTAAAATAATAATAATAAATAAATACACAAGTTTAGATGAGTACTAACTTTTATATAATTTATAGAGGGTGTTTGAGATTTGGTATTGAGGGAAGGTAGAGGAAGAGGAAGAGGAAGAAGTCGATTTCCTAATTCCATGTTTGTTTTTTAGTACATCAACTTTTTCTTAATTCCTCTCCAATCTCTCCTTCAACATTGCATTAAATCTTTTATTTAAGGAGTTAAGATTCCTCAACTCCATATTTGTTTTTTTTAGTACATCAACTTTTTCTTAACTCCTCACCAACCTCTACTCTAACATTACATTAAATCTTTTATCTAATATTATTAAATACCATATCAAACATTTTCTAATTTTAAACAATTATAATATAATATATACTTTTTTTTAATCTAAATTTATAAAATAAAAATGAAAGAGTTCTCTAAATATTGTTAATTAGGTGGGGAGGATTCGAGCTAAATATTTTCTTGAGTTTGGTAAAAGATAATTATTACTTTTGTATATTTTTTGTTTGAATCTAAATTGAGAGAGGAGACCAATAAATCATACACAAAAGACACTACCACTCTCAAATAATATGAGAGCCAATAATTTTCAAGATCGAATTCGTGACCATAATATTGAATTAAATTACCGTCAAATAATGAAATTATTCGACCACTCACTTTTTTAGTATTACTTTTGTATTTCCAACTTTTCAATCATTTATATATTTATATAATATGTTTAATTAGTTTAATTATTTGTGTGATGGTTCAAATGTATTCAAACATCAAAATAAAAAGGTTGGTTATCAAAAATTTATTTTTCATCCCTAGAAATGAAGAGCTAAATAGGAGGATTATAACTATGGATTTTATATTTGTAGAGTTTATTTAATTATTGAGATAAAAACAATTCAAACAAACTTTTTTTTTTGATAAAATAATATATGGAGAAGGAAAATAATATATAAAGGTACTTTTAAGACATTTTTTCACGTTCATAAATATTTTGATGACTTTTTAAAGCTTATAGAAAATATAGTTTAGGTGCATTTTCTATAATTTAGTTAGCTTTTTTTTTTTTTTTCAAAGTAAAGGTATTTTTAAGACATTTTTTCAAGTGTAGATTTATAAATTTATTATTATTTTCAAAAAGAAAGTTCGCGCCTCCTGTAAATCGGTCGGTACTGTAGAGGGGTATATGATACTACGATAGAAAGCACCGCACTAGATTTACAAAAGAAATATCATTAAAAAACAAAAAACTTCCGATGCCGGGAATCGAACCCGGGTCTCCTGGGTGAAAGCCAGATATCCTAACCGCTGGACGACATCGGATTTTGGATATAGACTTGAATTTTAACATATCTAATATATATAAAGTTAAAGTTAAATTAGAATAAAATCAAATTAATTTAGTTATTATGAATTTAAAAGATAATTAATGGTATGGTTTGATAATATTTCATAAATACTTAAATAGTCCATGTCATATATAATTTCGAACAAATTAAGGATGTACAATTATCTATTCACATGTCAATCTGATGAAAAAATATGTTGAAAATTAGAAAATTAATGCAATTTTTTTATTCACTATTTAATTTACCTAACCAACAAAATATCCAATTTTACCTATTAGTAGCTAGTTAGATGCGAGATACTTATCAAATGGATCTGTGGTATGATTGGTTATCTAGTTTGGTGTTAATTCATTTCTACTCCACTTGTCCCTCCTCCTCCAATTTGGATTTTTTTTTTTTTTTTTTTTTTTTTTTTGTAATTTCCCATTGTTTTTTTAAAAAATCTTCTTCCTATTCAAACGGGAGATATAGCAAAATTGGATTTACCATCAAAAAAATTACTTAACTATCTCAAAACTCCACCATCATAGCACACGCCTGTTCTCTCGAAAGTGTTTGGAGCAACGAAAATATGAATGATTATGAAAATGATGAGAGTACTAAGGAGAATAATTATTATTATGGAAATGTTTTTTTTTTTTTTTTTTTCTTGAGTACATTATTATGGAAATGTTTAGAGTACTAAGGAGAATAATTATACTTGTAGGTGGAAAGAATGATTCTGTGTATGAAATACATAGAAGGATTAAGAAGAAACAAAAATAATGTGAGAAAGAATAATTATTTATGTTTGAAGTATAAAGAATGATTATGGAAAAATAAAATAGTGAGTTTGAAAACAATGAAAAGTAGTTAATGAGAAGAATGATTGTAAATGACCCGAACGTACGTGGATAAACAAATTATTCTCCACTTGTCCTGGTCTCAAGCACCCCCAAACCTTTTTCTTCTTTCATAATGATATAGATGCTTCAATTGGCTTTAAATACCTCAAGAATCATATTAATTTTTAGATGAGAGAAGATAAAAAAAATTGTGAGTTGAACAAAATTTCCATGTCACAAGCACATGGGTTAGCATATACAACTGAAAAATAAAGGGAGAAAGCTCTCCCCCTTGCCAAAAAGAGCTTTGAAGAAAAGGATAATGTTTGGCAATAATTCTTCCTGTTAAGACCTTTTGAGCTACTTAAAATTTGGAGCTCCAAATAATCTCTGCAAGAATTTGCTCCATTCATAGCTGCTGCAGATTCAGTTGGATGCCATTCTAATTTGACAAACTGAAAAACTTGTTCCATTTTCCACTCACCAATCTCATACCATACTACTTTTGGTTTTGCAAAGTTTATCAATTCCACCTGTTGGAGTTACTCTTTCATCCACTGTGGTCAGTAGTTGAGGTACTGACAACCCTCCAGAGATCACTATTTCTGCACCCAAAAAACAAACATCCAACCCCATGTTCATAATAAACAGTTTGCAAAAGATTCATAACATTCTTCAGCTTGTGTGAGTTTAATTAGTTGAATTACTTAACTATGTCAACTAATTATCATTGAGATTGTTATGAAAACGGCAATCACCAATCGATTCGGAGACGTAAAACAGAGAAATACGAAAACGTAAAAGTAAAGAAGAGCAGAAATCAACACAGAGATTTACGTAGTTCACTAACGTTGTGTTAGATAATCCACGAGCGGAGAGGGAGAACAGTTCATTGAGAGAGGAGCGACGGATTACAGAGTACAGAGTTTACACAAAGGAAACTAATGAACGTCATAGTCGTAGCGAGACCCCCGACTAGTAATCGTAGGGGCATCAATGCGTTCAAGGCATATATGCGACAGAGATCTAGACTCATACTTGTGAAGTTACAATATTTTAATACTAGGTCCAACGTCTGGGCCAATTTACGCACACTTCGACTACTTTCATGGGATAGATCACCTGACTCTACGATATTTAGCTACTATAAATAACTAATTCTTAAGTATGTGATTACTATGAATTGAACACATCACCCTTTAGATTCTTTAGGCTCTCTTTGATCACTAAGTTACGATGGTTAGATCCAACATACTCATTATTAAGATTTTGTTTATCAACTTGTGGGGCATGATACCCAAACCTGACTAAAGTACTTGCTGGACTTCCTGATTTGGAGTTGAAATTTGAAACTCTCGACCTTTTGTTTGATGATATGTGTTTTAATCACTTAACTATGCTTACGTTAAGAACTAATTATCATGTTAAACCATGTATTCTAAAAAGAAAAGGGAATCAAAGTCCGGTTCATAACTAACTACCCTGAGCACTTTCCAAGAGAAACATACTAATATTTAAATGAATTATCTTTTAGTGGGAGAATTAGCTTTTTCCAAGAGAAAAATAGTAATGTTTAAATGGTTTCTGATTTAGTGGGAGAGATCATACCAATTCCTTCACGGACAGACAGATTAGGCCTCAAAATGTCCTTGGGATTCATAAGAACTATGTCTCCAAGATAGAGATGATTGGTTGGCACATAAACACAATAGAGTTCTTCCTCTTCCATGCTGCTCTGAAGAACAACAGAGGAAGTGATGAATCCAAAAGCATATTCTCCTGCACGAGGGTGCCTGATAATTGCTACTTCCTTGAACGCGTTTGAAGTTTGATCTGAGAGCGATTACAAGATAAGAGTCAAATTCAGTTGTTATAAAATGGATAGAAATTAAAACAATTTAGGCTTGTTTGATAACAATTTTGTTTTTTGTTTTAGTTTTTTGAAATTTAAGCGTATAACAACTATCTTACCATATATTTTTTCTTGCTTGGACATCTACATCTCACCTATATTTGTAGAGACCAAACAAAAATTTAGAAACTAAAAAAAGTAGCTTCCAAAAGTTTGTTTTTGTTTTTGAAAGTTGATCATCATTCACATGCTTTCTTAAGGAGAGATGAATATTTTATGGGAAAGTTAGAACATATCGTAGGAAATTTGAGAAGAATAATCTTAAATTTTAAAAATCAAAAACAAAAGATCAAATGGTTATCAAATGGGGTCTTAATGATTTTACCAGGTGATATTGCAGTACTGATTTGCTTCGAGGCCGCATAAATATAGCTTACAAGTGGCATTTTCTTAATGAACCATTCACCAAGAGTAAGAACAGAAGCTCCCAACCAAGATGACATGAACATACCAACAAGGAAGATGAATGTGATGGAGGTAATGAATCCAAGCCCTGCATGCAGAAATTTCTACTGAATATCAACTGCTAAAAATCCCTTAAAAGCTTGTTCTTCTGGTCTTAAAAGGGCAGAACAAATCTTTAACTTACCAAAAATGTTGATCCCTAAGTGATTATATATGGGAGAGAAGAAACCATCAACAAAACGAATGAAGCCCCAAGTGATGTAGAATGTGATAGCAATTGGTAGAAGAATTACACTGCAAAAACAAAGCCATCCTGGTAACTACAAATATCTCTTGATCCTCAAGTACACCAGAGAAAACAGTCACTAAACAAACTCCTTATAAAAGAAATGTCTTGAACTATGTTACACTACGAATACTCAGTACAAGCCTCATTGCCCGGCCGTATGTTCTATTAAATTTTATATTTGAAGAGAAGATTCTGGGTGCACCCCACCATGAATGACATTATGATGGAGGTACTACCCGGGGTGCACCCAAATTCTCCTCTTGGAAGAGAAGATTTTGAGTGCACCACCATAGGTAGCACCCCACCATGATATCACTCATGTGGCACCTATCTTATTTCTCTCTCTCTCTCTTTCTTTTTTTATTTTTTATTTTTTTTATTTTATATTTATTAAATAAAAAAAAGTTAAAAAGAAAAAAGAAAATGTATAGCTCTACATGAATGACATCATGATAGAGTTGCTACTCGAAGTACCCAAATTCTCCTCTATTTAAAATATGCATGTAATTGGGCTTTATATTGTTCGTATTAGACTTTCTATCGTTTTAGAATTTCATGAGAGATGCACTATATAAACTCTCTCAAAATTTCTTATCCTAATTGAGAAATGTTTGTATTTTTCATGATCTCACTAAATGAAATGATTTCATTCTTTTGTCTGTGGAAATAATTATGACAAAGTAAGTAAACCACTTAAATTTGATTGCTATTTTTCTTTTTCTTTTTTGATATCTGTGGCTATTCGAGCCAATTTTACCATACTTTAACTAATGTCATGGGACATACCATCTGACCCTATAACATTTAGATATAAGGAAATTCGTAAGAAATCAATTCTTAAATAGGTGATCATTATGGATTGCTATTCTCGATTTTTCAAATCAGAAAGTCTACTAATCATCTCATAAATATACAACAAAATGATATGATTTCACATTCATGAAAAAGATCCATAACACCAGTTGATTGGTAAAATTAAACAGACTAAAAATGCAGCTATTCCAAAAAAAAAAATAACACCATATCCTAACCGAAGAATATATTTCAAGAAAACCAAAAGAATTACCATCCTGTCATGAACTTCTTCGACGCCCAGCTTCGAATGACTTTAGCAAGTGCCTAGAAATCCATGAACCAAAGCTTCAGAGTCAGCGATTAACGAATCAAACCAGTAAACAGTACTAAAAAACACGAGTTCGTCGAAAATCGCCTCAAATAAGTGAATCTAACACTCTTAAACACAGCTAAGTCGATTTCAACCTCTACAAAGTAAAAACCGCTGCAGAAAATAGAAGAACAATCTCGAATACAAATAAAAGAAGAGATTAACGAACAAAGGCAGTAAAGAGTACAAAAAAACGCCGAGTTCGTCGAAAATCGCCTCAATTAAGTGAATCGAACACTCATAAACAAAGTAAAGTCAATTTGAACCATTACAGAGCAAGAAATGGAAGAACAATCTGGAATAGAAATACGAATAAGGTTAATGAAGAAGAAAATGGATCGAAATCTGACCTCGCGGCCGGAGTGATGAGATACAGCGACGGCGGGTAGGGAGGAAGATTTGGAGGCAACATTTTCAGAAAGTGTAGCGACTGGGATCAGAAGCTCAAGATCCCTTTCCCTTTCTCTTGAACTCATTGTGTTTTTTGTTTCTTTGATTTTGGAAACACGTTTTGGGTGTTTTCTTCTCTCCCCTGCAGCGTTAACCAACTATTCGGAATTTCTCAACTGATTATCAACCCGAATTTGGATCCAAACAAACGTGAAGTTGCATTTTGATTTTATATTTTTATTTTTTCAGAAAATTACTTTTTTGGTTTTTAAGTTTCAAAATTTATTACTTTTACTCTTCTAGCTGATTTTGCATATCTATACAAAATCAAAATTATTTCATTTGGAGCTATTGAATTCTAACACCGATACAATTTAATTAGTGATAGAAAATGTGTTATAAATAAAAATTATGTGTTAAAATATAGGGCAAACGAGAGAAATGTCTACAATTCCTAAACTATTTAGGTCGATGTCTAAAATTAGAACTTTTAAAATGCATGTTTAAATGTAATTTTTGTAAATTAAAATTTAAATGCAAAAGTCTAGA
>JBBMEF010000018.1:4011108-4041285 GCA_037832685.1 Sicyos baderoa | reverse complement strand
AAGGGGCCTTTTAGTAATTTTACCAAGCGCGTTTCCATTTTCTGCTACAAAAGAATATCTTTAGAAAATGTGCTATATTGTTCTATTTTGCTATACATGCAAAAGCCCCTAGATTTATTCCATTTTAATCTATATATTTTAAATATTTTACTTTAACACTTTCAATAAAAATTTAAATTTATTCATATTATATATTTTTTGAGGAAGAAATTAACTTTGCTATTGCTATTGTTGATATTTAAAAAAGGAACAATTAAATTTACCTTTAAACTTGTCTATATAAAATCGAAGGAGACGGTGTCGTGATTATTTCATTTTTGGTAGTAATCGAGTTTAATATTATGATCACGCATTCCATCTCAAAAATTAATATTTGATTTAATACATTGAGAGAAGGAAGAATCGAACTACAAGCTCATAGCTACTAGGTCGTACAAGATGCCAATAATACTCTATGCATATAGGTTTGAAAATTGATATTTCACTCTGTCTATATAAATTAATTTTAAGTCATATCAAAAGCACTACTAAAATTACAAAATACACGAATCAAATCCTAAAAACATGACCATAAAATGTCGAGAAAAAGAAAAGAAAAAGAAGCAAGAAAATCTATGTTTTTACTTCGCAATTAAGCAACGCTAGTGATCCCAATACTCAAACGTGACCAATGGAATGGACCCCATTTTTATTTTTGAACGTACAAAGGTGCTTTGAGCAACGAAAGAGCAAAGCATAGCATTTCCATGAATGAAAAAAAAAAAAAAAGTTTTAATTTTGAATTACTTGTTAAATTAAATAATGGCCACTACTTTATGATCTCAAAGCATAAAGCCGGGCGGGCTTTACGATGGTGGGGGGATTAATTGGCGATTAAGCAATTTCAATCTGTTCCATTAGATTTTTAATATAACACTAACTTTTGAATCCAACGGGCCACGTACGGTTACGTCTCTTTCTGATTGGAGCTGTAATTCTAAAGCTTAATTTGTCGTTCATGGTGCTTTTTCATACTTTCTCAACAAGGTAATGTTGGAGACAAATAACTTTTTTGGAGAAGATCATTAATATACAAGTGATATCGACTTTTGGGTAAAATTATAAATAAGTTATAAGAGCCAATATGAGTAGTTGCTCAACAGTATTAATATATGCTCATTGACAATCTTGATAAGAATGACAATCTTGATTGTATATATTGTGTCAACATAATACATATGATCAAGATTGTCATTCTTATCAAGTGTTATTCAACACATGCCTCAAAATTCGTAGTCTTGGAGATATAGCTATGACTAATGTCTGTGGTAAAGAGTTATGAGTTTGCGGTGTACTTTCAAAGAGAAAGTTTGATCTGGATATGAGATAGGAGAAGCACGATGGTATGATGGTACTTTGTTTAAGGGGAGAATTGTTGAGATACAAACAAAGTTATACATAAGAAAGAAGATCATCGGTATATAAGTGAGAAAAACTATCTCCATTAACATGAGACCTTTTGAGTAAAATAAAAAATAAAACTATGAGTAGAAAATATCAAACAAATGTAGAGTTTTCAAAGGGATCTCATTGATTGAGACTTTAGACTTTCAAGACATGCTTCTTTAAAAGTCTTAGATTCAAGGCTCACGAGTAAACTTAATTGTAAAATTCTTTGTTATCTCTCAGATTCAGGCCTTGGGACAAGCGTAGGTGCCTCCATTTATAGTGAACCAAAATTTCAATTTTCTTGTTAAAAAAAAACAAATATCATACAAATGTAGAGATCATCCGGGATTTCTTCCATATTAGGAAAAGAAACATTGTTTTGAAGTATTTCAATCATGAGTATTGATCATCGAAGTCCTAAAAGTGTAGGGAATTTGTTTATGCTTTGTTTTCATCCTGAGGATCCAAATTAGAAGAAAGAGTAAGAATTATGAACATTTATTGACTAGCACAAAGCAAAGAACACTGCTATAACTTATCAATTACAACTTCAAAAATCACCAAAACCAGTTAATATGTTTACCATTACACTTGAAGATTTTAGAATCAACAAATTACATCACAATCTGAGCCATTTTTGTACTCAAATTTCACAGCCCCTTCTTTTCATCAAAAGATAGACATGTACAAGATCTCTTGTGACTTCATCCAGCAGTCCAATCAGAACATGTTTTTCAACATCCCTTACAACTTCCTCTTTTTCAAGAAACACAAAGGTGGTCTCATTCCATCCCCAATCCCACATACTATTCAAGTCAGGTTCCTGGTTATAGATATCACTTTCAAGCATCTTAGGCAAGTAATCATGCAATTCACATTCTAAGTTTCCATTCTTTCCATAGAATTTCAATGCCTCAATGTCTCTATGCAACTGCTTGACCAAGTCATCCAAAGATTCTATTTTCTTGGACCTCAAAGAAATGTTGGTGCAAGGACGGTTCCCGAGCTCCTGCCGTATGCCCTTTCGCTTCATGAGCTCGTAACTTGCGTCTATTTCGAAATTTCTTCTGTTTTTTAAATGGCTATAACTACTGTCATGAAGAATGAAGCTAGGGATGTTGAGTTTGAATAGTGCCTCTGCTGCATTCAGGAACCATTCACTTGTTATAAGCGTTTGCTTGAGGTGGTTTTCACTTTCTGTCAGTTTCTCTTGCTTTCTTGACTTGGAAAAACTATGTAGGCGCGCCAAATGTGGGGGATATAAGGTGTTAATGTCGTATTTCTCTGCTTCTGCATCGTAAAGAAAGTAGATAATGATAATAAATACTCGGAACTTGTTCAACGTTTTGTTTCTTTAAATTCGTGAGTGTCTAGGCCAGCTTACAACACCTCGACTATTCTCACGGGACATACATCTTGACCCTACAACATTTGGATGTCAAGAAATCTGTAGGAAATTATTTCTTATGTAGGTGTCTGTCTTGGGTTGACCCTATAACCTCTTGGATCCTCGAGATCCTCTTTTGACAAGTAGGTCAATCTATGATGGTTAGCGCTTGTGTAACGTTTATGCAGTTTCAATTGGAGTACAGTGTTAACAAATGCTGCTCATGAACATTGTAGGGATAATGATTATTTTTGGATTTAAATAGTGAATTTTGGATATAAGAAGATGGGTTTGCTTTATATTTATGGAATGAACTTGGATAGTTGAAGTATTGCTTACCTTCTGCTGCATTTATTGCAATTTTGGAGTTGTTGATTTCACATCTGTCAAAAACTGACCTCTGATCTTGCTGATTGCTAGCACTAGTTGAGACTGTTTTGTGGCTCTGCATAAGATTAAGCAAAGTTTAACAAATACTTAGAATATATTGAACTTACAATTTGACAACTTGAAAAGAGTTGAACTTACACTGTCATTTGGAGCTGATATTTGTGTCTCTTTCAAGCTATCATATTCATCTTCAGCAGGGCTGAGCGATGTCGAAACCTGTTCATTCGCTTTGTGTTCATCTTGTGTGCGATTCAGTGGCTGGTCGCGTTCGATTTTTTCTCTGGATTCTACGATATGAGCTTCAACTTCTTTAGATCCATGTTCTCCTAGGACTTCCAGTTCGTTTAATGCATCAAAATTTTCACGTTTGTTTTGTTCTACTTCAACCTCCTGTAATGTTGGACTTTGATGTTTCCTTGTATATGCTTCATTATTCATAGGCCCGTCACTTTTCTGCATTTTTGTGGATTTGAGATCTTTCGTCGGAGGTAACTTAGCATGTTGCTTTTCCATTACTCGCTCTTTTCCGAATGTAGTTTCCGAGTCTCTCGAAGAGAAACTTTGTTTTATGCTCATGTGGTTTATCTCACTTGTTTTGTCATTTAAATCATAGCAGTTGTTGGAAGGATTTTCAGGACATCTATTGTTAGGAAGGGCATAAGAATGTTGAGCTGTGACGGTTTCTTTGTAGCTTTTCTTACTTTGTTTGACATGGTTCATATCCTGCTGCTTCTTTGGATAAGTGAATGTCTCATGGACTGGTTTCGTTGAACTCTTGACCGCGCTCGTACTTCTCGTTTGATTTCTATCCTGCACCATTGGTTTTCCATTCTTCTGTTTCTTCTCTTCTCTGTGATGATTTATTTCTCTTGTCTCTGATTTATGAAGCATATGTGGCTGCTGGTATTTAGGACTGTTTGGTAATTTCTGATGTATTTTTCTTTGCAGTTTGTCTGAATGTCTCTTTTCCCATGGGAGTGTTCTTTCTTTGTATCCTTGCAGTATGATTGCACGTTCCAATTTTTTATGCAACTGCGCTTCCATCTGCTGCGCCGCGTTCTTTTTCAGCTCTCCGCTCCTTTGATTCCTTTCCGTGGTGTTTAGCTCGCCATCCTTTTGGTGATGAGGCTTCATATGACCTTCGCGATAATCGATATGCTTCACTCGATGATTATGTTCATTCTTGTCGGTGTCTTTTCGCTCCATGTGCTTTATGTGAAGATCTGATGGGCTTGTTTGTGGCCTTATTCCCTCAATGTCTTTCCATGATGGTTTTCCATGAAAAGTGAGGGCTTGAAGACTTTCATCATTTGTAGGAAAGTTGTTTATTGTTTGTGAAGCAAATTTGGTGTTCACCACAACTGAATTCTTATCTGATCTTGTTGGTTTGGGATTTTTGGAATTGGACAGGCTTTCTTTAGTATTAGTCCCTGGGCTAGCCTTTTTGGTGATAACCTTGGCTGTTGGCTGCAAATCTTTTTGTGTGACCTTTTGCTTGGAGCCTGAGTCTTGATTTGCATACTTTGAATTGTCCGAAAGTTTATCTAGCCCCATTAGTTTTGCAATTACATTAGAAATTCCCATCTTCTCATGTGTGTTTGAAGTTTTGACATCATGGCCACATGTTGCTGATCTTCTATGGACACTCACTTTCACAGTAGTTAGAGGTTGCTCCTCATGGTTGAAGTTTCCTCCCTCTGCAGCGTATCTCACGGTCGCTAACTTCTGATTCTGACCGTTTCGTTCGACATCTTGCCTGCTTCGTGAACTCGGGGAGAGTTTGTCCAAGTCGAACCGCGGTCGGTAAAGTTTCTGATCACGTGTTTCGTCTTTATTTTCTTCGACATCTTCTTCGTTATCTAAAAGTACAATCTTATTCTTATGTTGTGAGCTGATCATGTGTTCTGAAGCCTCATGTAAGTTCACGAGCATCCTCAAAGACTCCTCCAAATCAATAGCTCCCTTCAACAGTTCCTGTCCGATTTCGAAAGAGCATCTGCCAAGATCAAAACCATTAGAGCAAGTTCTTAGGATCTGGTTTAATTTCTGTGCCCCTTTTGATATCTCCTTAACATGAAGATGCGAGATGGTTGGAAAATAGCCACTTGCATTACGGTTCCGGTCTAGGCCGCCTCTTTTATTCGTTTTCCCGACTTCAAATGACCTCATACCAATTTGTTGCAGGAAGCCCAGCATCAAGTTGTTTCCAGATGACACATTTCCTTTTAGTTTTCCTCCATTTTCAAGTGCAAAAGCTAAGGCCATGGATAAGTCTCCTATTTGTTCCGAGTTTCGACCGCTAGTGTAAGGAACAATCTGATTTGAAGTATCATTAGTCATTGGTGATTTATTGCCTCCAAGATACCTTGTGTTTGTTGTGTTCCCTGTCTTAGAAACACTCTGCATTGAATCATACATGTAACAGTTAAAGGTCGGATTCTATAATCTTAAGAATTGTAGGCTTCTCTAACTAGAGTTCTGCATACCATTCCCTGTGTTTTAGTGCTCTTTGATCCTCGGTGAATTTGTTTCGAGTAGGCATATGCATCTGAAAACGAAAAACGCCAACTCATTAGCCTAAGATTTTGCATTAATTGGTGATTTAACGTGATTCAACAAAGTATGAAAGCAAGAGGTTCTGTGTTCAAGTCCTCGTCAAGTCATTTTCATTCCTAGTAAATATTGATATCTACTCGTATATTCTCAATTTTCAAGCTCACGAGTGAGAGTGAATGTTGGTTGATTTAATTAAAATTATCCTAACCCATTTGCTTACGTTTTTTGGTAGATACCGACAAAACTAGGTAACTAAGGGTAATTTTGATAGATTTGCTTTCTTCTTTAACTTATATTACTCAATACACTCTAGTGTCAAAGCTGTGAGCCTTAATTAAAGAAAGTTAATTACTGTTGAAATAACGAACTTTAAACTAATATCCTTTGCATAACTGTCAACCAGTTTTGCCAACAAGAACATACCTCTACCGACATCTTGTACAACCTAATAGTCATGAGGTTACATGTTTGAATCCCGCCTCCCCCAATATTATTGTATAAAAAAAAACAGTCAACCAGTTTAGCTTCCCAATTATAAATATAACAATATGCTATTATATTAATCTGTTGTGCAGCAACTGCATATATAAAAGAGAAATAACTAATTTTTGCTATTGTTCCTTTTTAACTTCTCTTGCAAGTTAATGGTGATGTTTTGCTGTGCTTTTAGGATTGCTTGCATTCATGGAAAAAAGAATCAATCCCTTAAGAAAAGCTTCACATGCTCTTGAACTAGTTGCTTCACTTTAATATGAAGTTTAATTTCTTGCAGATTCAGTCACTGCACTCAGTTCTTGAATTTTCTGGATATGATTATTCTTTTTTCACAACATTTTCTATGTTCTAGAAGTTATTCTTCAACCAATTGAAACTTTGGAACATTTGATTTGGATAGAACATCAAAAGAATAAATGGTTGCTCAACCATGCCAAACTCTAAACTACCATTTTCTGGCTAGTTTACGTGCACTTCGACTAATCTTATAAAACAACCGTCTAACGTTACTACATTTAATTATCAAGAAAAATCTGTAAGAAGGAATACACTTATGACCACTGAGCCAACCTACGATGATTCTCTAAGCTACAATTTTGAATATAACAAAAGAGAGGAATTCATCCAACTCAAGTGAAAGTTTATGGAGTTTACTAACCGATCGTTGTAGTTTTCGAGCGGTTCGAGGTCTGAGACGCAGCGGCCATACGCTCCTTCCTTAATCTGAGATCATCCAACAGCTTCTGAGCAAAATCTGATCTCTTTGCCATGTTGGGTTTGCTGGGGGAGAGCTCACTAAAACTTGTCATCTACCAAAAGGAAAGAGTTTATTTTTAGGCCATTTCTAAGTGGAAGAAAATTGCTGGGATTTCTTTTCATTGTGGTTGGAAAGGTTCTTTCATTGTTGGGTGAGATGGAAAACTGTGTTTTGAACCAAAAATCAATGGCTAAGTTTGAAATTTCGGCTTTTAAAAGGTTGACGTGAAAGTCTCTCTCTTTCTTTGTTGCATTTTACTTTCATTACAATTTAAGCAACTGCCAAGACATTGAAATTGAAGGGCTTCTCATCCAAGCCTTCTGTGCTTTCTTTCCCTTTCTTCACCTTCTAATCGAAAATCGGAATTTCAGCCTACTATATATGTAGGGCATCACGTCTGTTTCAAGGTCCAAATTTAAGAGACAACAAAGAATTGTGTGTGTTCGAATATGTGACCTTTAAAAAAACATACAAATCTCAAACTTCTACCAACAAAATCGCTGTTGGAAGAAGTTTTGCTCCTTATTTCATTTTAAAAAAAATTAAAATTTATTCTAATGGACTTTAATCTTTTCATTTGTATATAAATATAAACTTTTTAATACAAATGTTGATAGGTCATAATGACATTTCAAAGCAAGACATAAAAATAAAAACTTTTTAAAATTGTCTAAATAGTCAAAATTTTGAAAGTAACTTGAAAAATGTTTTCCATTTTAACATAAAAATTTTAAGACACTTTTATATAATTTAAAGGTTTTTTTGAGGGTACATATAATTTTAAGGTTAAACAACAAATTTGATTGTTGAATTGTTGACTTAACTTTTATGATTTGAATCAATTGTAGTTGTCAATATATTGAATATATCGATCTTTCTTTGATAGATATGCATAAAAGTTATATGAATTCTAAAAAAACTATAAAAATTATAATAAATCTAATTATAAGGTAGAAAATTTGTAGTTGAGATAATATTTCTTTTAAACCAAGTTGCGATAATCTGAAAGAATTACTAAATAATTTTTTAAAATCTCAATTAGAAATTTAAATACAGAAAGTCCCCAAAATTAGGAGAATCCAAGATGCCTTGATCTGTTGGAAAACCAACTTCCACGTCTTTAAATAGAATAACATCCGTCGATTGCAAACCAATTCTCCATCAACTCCAAATCTCACCGTTGGATTATCCTAATGGTGAAATCCTTAACTTCAGAATGATTTATAAGAAGACTTTTCCTATTTAAAGTCAACCCTCGTTTCTTCTCCAATAAATCTCTCTAGGGCTCGCGATTTGCAAAGAACTGGCAAGAATTTCGCTCCAATGTCTCATGGATTCTCTTTCGCGCTTAGGGTTTGCAGGATTCAGCCCTTTGTTCAAGGTATGACCGTTTCTGGATCTTTTTTCTCCACAGATTTTGGGGTTTTATGTTGTTTTGATTATATACATGAATAATAATCGAATTAGGGTGAAATTGTTGGAGGAAATTTATGGATGGGGGATTCTTGCGCTGTGGTGATTCATTGTTTTGTTGTTGCTCAGCGATATTGATTGATCTCTCAGAAAATTTTCATATCTGTATTGATTCTGATTAATGGATTGTGATTGTTCAAATCTTGCGTTTCTTTGAATTCTGTCTGATGAAGAGCTTTTGAATCTTCCAAATTATGAAGAATTTTGACGATTTCGAAGAAAAATTCTGCAATTTCTTGACCTATTTGAGCATAAATTGTCAGAGATGGAGTTGTTTGCAGTCAGATGTGTTGTAGCGAAGCTTTAAAGAAAGAGAAAAATAAATATTTTCGAATCAACAAGATTTTGTTGATAACTCAGGTATGTCTTTTTTTTTTTCCTTCTCCAAATTATATCTCTTTTATATTCGTTGATAACCATTTCGTTTTTTGTTTTAAATTTAAACCTACAGCTATTCTGTCCTATAGTTTTTCTTAGGATATCTACACCTTACTTATATTCTTAAAAACCAATTTGAGAACTTCAAACTTTCATTGTAGTTTTTAAGATTTGGTTATCATTATTTAGGAAAAAATAAAATCAAATTGTTATCAAATAGAACCTTAGTTTTTTAAATATAGATTCTGATGATACATGGTGACAAAATCAACAATATTAAATTTGTTTTTATATACTCCACATTCTTTACAACAACCACTCTTTCAATTTGACTTCCTCGGGATATCCAAATTGTTGTTTTCATGTTATTTGCAGGCTTCTTGTGAAGTTTGCGAGAATTTCTCGAACCTCACGGTTGAGATTGTGCATCAGATTTCGAGTTCAATCTAAGGGAGTGAGTAAACTCTTTTTACCTATATGGGTATAGGAGCATGTGATTGTTTAGTGTCAAATGATAAATTTATATGTTGAAGAGCATGCTAATGCTAGGACAATGTGAAGATGCGAGGAAGGTATATATTTGAGCTTTGTTGTCGGTGTGTCGACCTTTGCCACGACAGGTGCGCTTGCTTGGCGGGTCAAAGTACTTCAATAAAAAGTTACATTTTTCGTGTTCGGGCGAGGGGATGGCACGGAGTTGTTTTTTGTCCGGCTCTCCTCCCCCATTCTCTCTTTCCCTGTCTCTTTTTTCAGTTCATTCTATATTTTTGGTCAGTGTTTGCTCGGTCCACCATTAGAACAACTCACAAACCAAGATGAACAGAGAGCCGTGTGTGCAGCATAAACTGAATCTACGGTGAGATTTCACTCTTAAGGTATAAATTTTAAATTATGTCAATTTTCTAAAGTCGATATGGTCTATTGCATAGAACCAATTCAAGCTTTCGATAGGGAAAATCTTGAATCATACCATATATTTAATTAATGTCGTTAATTGTCTAAATGCATGAATGGACCCTTTCATTATCGCCTGCAAATTGCTTTTCACGGTCGAACATTGTGTTGAATTATGTTATACCACCGATCAACTCAAAAGTTTAAGTTGGTGGGTTGGACTAAATTTAATTATATCAATCAACACTCCTAACTTGTGATCTTGAAATTTGAGAAATGCCCACCGGGTGGAATTAAATTTTAATTGGGCATGAAATGACTTCTTGAGACTTGAACTCAAAACTTCCTCGATACTTTGAATTATGTTAAACCACTAATCAACAAAAAAGTTTTGGGTTGAAGTATAATTTAATTTTATCAACCAACACATTACGAAGTATTTCCTTGGTCATTTTCTCAACTTTCTTAATGGGAGAACTAAGTCTAGCATTACTAACATGAGCAGTTGTTCAACGGTATTAGTATATGCCCAATGACTAAAAAGTCTTGGTTTGAGTCCCCCATCCTCGATTGATGTAATCTTAATAAAAAAAAAAAAAACTAAGTCTAGCATTGATTTGATTTAGTTTCTGAAAATTTAACAATTTAACTTTTGTATGAAAACGAAGTAATGCGGTTTGATTTTATCTTTCATCTTTGAATGAGGAATGCCTTCTTCCATAGAATGTATTTTTCCCGTTGGTTGCTATGGTATTGGTAACTATGCTTATTTATTATGTAGGAAGGAGAATTGTAGTATATGCTCTTCAATATTGTATGGATAATGATATAAATTCCTCGAGGGATAATTTTTTCTAACATTGATTGAGTGTATGAAATAAAACTCAACTGCTGTAAAGTACATGCAGTTTGATCATATCTTCATTTTTAAATGAGAAATGCCTTAGAATGTATTTTTCACGCGTTGGATCCTATTCAAATTGGGGGAAAGGAGATCAACAAACCTTACATAGAAGGCAAAACTATTCTCAACTAATATGAAAGTCAAATATTGATTTCCAAGCTTCAACTTGTGACCGAACTTGTGATCGTGAAGTTGAAATAGATTAACATCAAATAAAATAACGAACTGTGTCATTGATCTTCGGTTATCTTTGATATATGTGGTAGCTAATGCTTATTTGTGTTAGAGAAGTATACCATATGTTCTTTAATATTGACTTTCAATGTGCTAGAATTATGTCAAACATTGAGTGAGCATTTGTAAGAAAGTTTTTAACTGACATAACTGTGGTATTAACTACAAAGTATATGCAGTTTGATCATATAAATCTAATGAGGAATTCCTCCTTTCATGGAATGACTTATTCTCAATTGCTACTTTGGATCCTATAACTGATGTATTCGTACTGTAGAATGTAGCGTAGCGAATGCTTATTTGTGTTCGATATGTGGTTGGGTTTCTTGCTACTCTAACTACATTGAGTTGATCGAATTATGCTTGAACGATAGACGATTGTTGTTGGTCATTAATCTTTATAACAACTCCTTATACACTATTGTCATTTACGTGTTTATAGTCACTGATCTCAATTGATGTCACTAGCCCCTAGTTTCTCGTTAGTCATCGATCCTCAATCTCAATAGATGTAGATTGACTATTTTTGGTATATAAAAATTGAGAGCATCGAGCATGACTAACTCTGACCATCATGTGTTATTGGGAAAAAAACCTTTTCTAATTACTACAGAAATAAGTAGAAAATTACTAAGAAATTAAAAGGAAACAACAAAAATAACACAAAATTTACGTGAAAAACTCCAAATCGGAGAAAAAACCTAGGACAAAAAGAACTTAAACTATGTGAAAAATTGTTACAATCACAACGAATTCCCTCCCCCAACCCAATTTTTTTTTGAAATAAGGTAACCATGCCCGTCCCTAGGCCAGGTACCAGAGACATTGAAGGAGTAGTTTCACAAGTGAGTCTCGAACCTCGGACTTTGAGGGGAGCATACCACTGCGCTACCCCTTGGGGACTCTCCTCAACCCAAATTACAAAAACTACTCTTCAAATCTTATACTAATCACTACTTTTGCTCAACTTTTGTATATGAAAGAGTTAGTACACTTGCTTAAAGTGGTTCTAATTGGGATTTCTTGAATCCAAGGCTCATCACTTCTTTTATAGTGCTTGGAGTACACCAAATTCTTGCATCTTTCAAATGCAAGACAATTTTTTCCGTATTTCGCCAAAACTTTCCATGTGGGACAAACTTTGTTAATATTTTGCCAAATTCTCAATAAATTCCACCTTGGCAAGATATGTAAAAATAAAACCACATCTTTTGTTGCAACAATGTCTTCATCGGCAATCATAATTCTCAATTTTGAGGTACATACTCCACCATAAAAATATAACACTTGAAATCTTGAATTCTAAGAATTTTCTTTTTCGTTACATGTTGATAGACGAAATTTATGGTGCAACTTCCATCTACTTGGTTTACCTGGAAGTTTCTTCAGCCATCAACATAACTTCTACCACACACCTTGCATAACTGTCTAGTCAATGTCCGTGTGCAAACTTGGGGAACCGTTGATATCACATCCTCTATCATGGCAAAACAGACATACCATGAGGGTGATTTCTTCTTTCTTCAGAGGAAGTCCTCATCTCCTCTAGACCACATCAACATCCGAACCCAAGCCCTTTGACGAACTTGCTATGTTAGGATAACTTTCTTTCATGTGACCATCGTGTTCGCATTCCCAGCAACATGTCTTCTACACGGTCTTTCTTCTTTCCTTGAAGACTTGACTTCTTAAAACCTTTGCTGGAACCACCACTAGACCTTACTAGATCATCATCACCGCTTAGTTTTTTTATTTCATAAGCAACACATCTCGAACTTGTACTTGCCACAAGCCGACGATCATCCTTTTATCAAATTTATGCATGACAATCTGCATCGTACTTGTAAAGTTTGACATATCTGCTTCACTCCTAGCAAATCAGCAAATAGAGAACAACACTATTCACAATACCTCAACTCTAACTTGTTTCAAGATTTTTTTTTTCTAATGTGGGAGCTCAGACAAAGGTGCAACCACAGAGCGTACCAAAAAATTCAAAAAACTAATTACTTAAAGCTCTGATACTACTTGTTGGAAAAAAATCTTCTCTAATTACCATAGAAATAAGTAGAAAAATACTTAGAAATTAAAAGGAAACAACAAAAAGAATAACACAAGAATTTATGGGAAAAACTCCAAATCGGAGAAAAATCACAGATAGAAAGAACTTCAACTATGTGAAAAATTGTTACAATCACATTGAATTCTCTCTCCCGACCCCAACTACAGAAACCACTTTTCAAAACTTATTCTAATCACTACTTTTGCTTAACTTTCGTGTACAAAACAGTTAGTACATTTGCTTAAAATGATTCTAATTGGAATGTCTTGAATCCTAGATCCATCACTCATTTTATAGTACTTGAAGCACACCACATTCTTGCTTCTTTCCAATGTCGAACAATTTTCTCCATATTTTGCCAAAAACTTAGCCGTGCATATTTCTTAGAGTTTTTGTAAGATAAAAGAGCATATTGTTTAATATTAATTTGACATTACTGTATACATTTTAAGTTTTTGAGAAAAGAGAAAAACTTGTATGCTTGTTCATGTGTAGGTAGTACCTACCTTTTTCCTATGTGGCACCATTGATGCCATACAATTTCTTTTACTTTTTTCTTTTGATATTATTTTGTTAATATAATTTATTTTTGTGTGGTATTAATGAAGCCACATAGGTCAAATATAGGTATCACCTACACATGAACAAGCATACAAGTTTTTATCTCGAAAAAAAATGCAACTAAACACAGTTTTCTAAACAGCTTTTATATTCATTTATTATTATTACTATTATTGTTTGCAAAAAAAAAAAAGTAAGTCAAACAAACATATTAACAAATCATTAATGACAATTTGACAAACGCAATACATATTTAAAAGCCTGAGTGATAGGAGTGGGTGGAGAAAGACAAAGTAGAACAAAACAAGATCCACGTTTTCTCTTTCTCTCATGAACTTTATTATTTGAAGAGAGCGACACGTGGCGCGTCATTGACCGTCGGTTCGTTCCACCGGCGGTGACGATAGCAAGAATCTCCAGCTCTTGTTCCACATTCCATGGCCAGAACAGAGAAATAGCTGTGACCACCACAGACTCTGACCTAAATTCACTTTCATGCTTCAGAGAAGATCACGGAGCTCCGGTCTTACGGAACTCTCCTCGCATTCTAGAATTCAATTGTGTAAGAATCTTGCTTGTTTTTTTGTGTTTTGTTTTTAAATCGGCGCTGTTCTTTTGCTATTTCGATCTTCTACTGCAATGTTCTTTGATTGATCGAGAATATGAGATTTGTTACTGTTTGATTTGATTTGATTATGGTGAGAATTCGATCGCATTTCAGTTAAACCCTAGAAATTTTGGATCTACGGGCGATTTTGTTGTGGTGATTGTGAAGATTCCTGCTCTTGATTCGGCTCCTTCTTCTAGCAAGTTTGTATCAATTAGCGGTAGACTATTTTGTTCGTGATAATGTTTGGACGGTGGTCTACTTCTCATCACGAGGAAGGGAACAATCAAGAACAGATTGAATCGAAGGTATGATGGATTGATGGTCAAAGATAATTGTGCGTGTAGGTTTCTCTATTAGTTTTCAGATCCATTTACTTTGAAACTTTGAACCTGTATGAGCCTTGATATTAGATCTAAACCATCTTAAAGATTTTGCACGAACTAAACCATCTTAAAGATTTTGCACGAACTAAACCATCGTGGGGTGGCTCAATTGGTCAAAGAGGGCCTTGGGTGCATAAGGTGATGAGTTCAATCCATGGTGGCACCTACCTAGGAATTGATTTCCTACAGATTTTGCGTTCAATATCAGGGTTTAAGATGATTGAGAATTTAAGCTTTTGCAGGTGAATGAGCTGAAGGCTAAGTTAGGGCCATTAGCTGGGCACAATGCAATATATTGCAGTGATGCATGCTTGAAGAGATATCTAGTGGCTAGGAATTGGAATGTAGACAAAGCTAAGAAAATGCTGGAAGAGACATTCAAATGGAGATCTACGTTTAAGCCTGAGGATATTCGTTGGGTAAGCATGTAGTAGTTTATGGAAGCTAGAGGTGAAGAGTTGAAAATTCGTGATGGAGGAATTTTTGTTTTGGCTTTGAGTTAATCATTTGGTTTCTCTTACTTTTAGCCTGAAATAGCATTTGAAAGTGAGACTGGAAAACTTTATCGAGCAAGTTTTCACGACCGTGAAGGAAGAAGTGTTCTTATAATGAAGCCAGGAAAGCAGGTATTCTATTTCTAGGCTCTATTAGATAACCATTTGGTTATTTATTTATTTGTTTATTTATATATATATATTATATTACTTGTTCTCTCACCATTTCTATACAATAAATTTCATCAATTTGAATTTTTAGCCAAAATACAAAAGTACCCCATAAATAGTATTTATAGATTTGTTTTTTTTTTTTTTTAAACTAAAAAAACTAAATAGTATTTATATTATTGTAAATTTTGCATCCTAAGTTGTTTTCAGTTGTCACAATAATTGGAGTTAAAAGGCCAATATTTTTTTTTTGATAGAACACAACATCATTAGAAAATCAAATTCGGCATTTGGTATACCTTATGGAGAATGCTCTTCTCAATCTTCCTGATGGTCAAGAACAGATGTCATGGTTGATTGATTTTAATGGTTGGTCTCTTAGCACCAGCGTGCCAATCAAATCCGCACGAGAGACCACCAACATTTTGCAGAACCACTATCCCGAGCGACTAGCCTTAGCATTCCTGTACAATCCCCCAAGGATATTTGAAGCGTTCTGGAAGGTATGGTATTTTCTCTCCAAGATCTTGCAATTTCTCTTCATTCATATGGTATAGATACCGATAAAATAAGGCATACCATTCCTCTAGCAAGATTTGATCGATGCGCTTTAAATCCTCGTGCTATTTTGTTTAATACTTGTAGGTAGTCAAATACTTTTTAGATCCTAAGACAATTCAGAAAGTGAGATTTGTTTATCCTAAGAAGCAAGAGAGTGTGGAACTCATGAAGTCATATTTTGACGAGGAGAATCTTCCATCAGAGTTTGGAGGAAAAGCTCAACTGGAATATGTCCATGAGGATTACTCTAGGTTAATGATTCAGGATGATACTAAATGTGCTGCCTTCTGGGAACCTGCTGAAAAGCAACACCATATCAGCAATGGCTACTCCAGTGCAGCAGTGGCTCCAGAGTAAGCGAGTGTACAACACCGACGGGCTGAGCCTTGAGCCCGTATCAGTTACAGGGAGTGTCATTTGTAGTTGCAGCCAAGCCCCTTAAAATGAGTTTCATTTACGAACTTTTAATGGTCTATAGAAGATAAGCAGGGAAAAGGTTTGTTGAGAACCCTTAATAACTTCACTGATCTTGCCTAATCAAAGTGTGATGGAGAAATTCTGTTCTAATTGGTCATTGTAGCTGTGGTTAGAAACACTTCGAGTTATCCTGTAAAAGATTGATCGATTTGATTAACTAATAGAGATCTAAACTATCCCAAAATAAGTCTTCCTTTCTTTAACATCTCAAAAATAGATTATTCAAAGAAGATGAGTAATGCATTCATTCAATTAAGAAATGATGGTATCAGCTGAGCTTCTTTACACATGTTTTGAAATAAACATGCTAGGACACAATGTTATCTTCACTAGGTCTCACAAATTCTGATGTCAGAGATGGATATTATTAGACACAAACCATTGTTAACTACTTTCTGAATCTGAAGGTCAAAACAAGTGAATCCAATGAAATACTGGTTAAGAGAAATCATGTCATATAAGCTGCCTTCTTAGAGTTCGACTAGTTGCCTGGTAAGTACGCACAAGCAAGCCAACCCCTACACCAATCCCCACGCAGATACCGAGTCCGATCCCCACACCAACTCTCACGCCTGAGTTGAACCAGGATAGTTCACCATCTTCTCTTTCCATGTAATCTGCTCTCCAATATATGTTACCATAGTCATTTTCATTTTCTTGTCTGTAATTTTTGTACTCTGAAACCTGCACAAACATAGGGTAGAGATGTTATAAAGAACTAGCTTGAGCAACTCAGACAACAAGAAAGATTGACATCATGAAGGAATCCTTTAGTCCCATTAAAACATTAAGAAAACAATGGGAGACAGCAGTCTAGTCCCCTTGTAAGTTTGATAGTTACTTGATTTTGAACCATTTCTGGGTTGGTCTAGTGGTCAATTAAGGGCCTTAGACTCTTAAAAGTTATGGGTTCAACCCAAGGAATTGATGGCGGACAGCAAGTTCCCTTGTTAGTTTGATAGTTACTTAATTTTTTCAGTAAGATTGAACCATTACGGGTTGGTTTGGTGGTCAATTAAGGTTAAATTTATAGTGATTACCTACCGAAGAATTAATTTCCTACAAACTTTTTTGACAACCAAATGTAAATAGATCAGATGGTCACAATCCTTGAGAATAGTCAAGGTGTAATAAGATGGCCTGGATACACGTGGATATAAAAAAAAGATTTATACACGAAGAGGGGACCCCATTTTGCACAATCCTCAACCATGTCGTGGTATAAGGGAGGCCATGCTTTGTCAGATGGGCTAGTTCTGATACATCATGGCAGGAAACTATAAAAAAAATGGGTAGCAGAACTAATGGTCAAGTTCATGGTGATGAAATGAGAATCATCCCAGCCTTTAACATCTTGCTCCCTACCCATACTTCCTTCATTGATTCATGTGCCTTAAGATTCTAAGTTATAATATCTGTCCAAGCAACAAAATGACACTTTTCAGATTTCAAAAGTTGGTTGCTGTGCAGGAAACACATTTCATATGTAGACATTTCAGTTATAGACTAATTAAACTTTCTTGACAAATTATTCTAGTCGAAATCTAGAAAGAAGAAAGACAGCTAGAATCAGAGGATATCAAGAATATCAAGAAGCTTACTTGTGAATCATATACAGGATATGAATCTTTGTGGCATTCATTAGTATCATACTCTGGTATTGAATCCAACATGTGTTTATCTTTATGGACATGCTTCTTTCGAAAGCCGAGTTGCAGAGTTTTTGTTAAGACAACGGGGTTTCCCGAAGAGCTACCAGCAATGTATACTTCAATTTTTGGACTGATCAGTGGCTGTCCTGCAACAAGCTTTCCCTTCAAGAATGCAGCATCAGCAACAACCCCAGACTCACAGTTCATGCTCCATTTTTTCTCAGAATTTCTCTTTGGTTCTCCAGTGCACCCATTATCAAACAATTCCCCAAACAGAATTTGATCATCTCCATTCAAAACCTCAAACTTCAAACTCCCTATTAACCTAATGGTATCCGTACTAACAAATGTTGCTTCTTCGGAGTTCTTGTCGACCCTATCTCTTCTGAGAAGTGAAGTAATTCCTTCAGAGGAATTACTGGTTCTAACCCCATTGATGTCCAAATGGGTGTCTGGAGTTAGAGGGATATGATTGAGAGTGAGAAACTTGGGGGTCAAATCGTCGACTCGAAAATTGCTAAACCTAACATAGAAGACTCTTAACTCAAACAAGGGAGATGGCAGTTGAATGTTAGATAATAGATAAGAAGAGTATCCATGGTTCTGGAAATCATGATTAGCTGCTTCCCCATTTGCTTGTATTTCACAAGAATGCTCCATGATTCACAGGAGAGGAGCTCGATCATTACAGCTACCTTTTGACAACTGGTTTAGTTTGAAATAGCCATGAAAGAATCTAAGAAATTCTCCTGGTTGGAACTGGATAACCAATGAAACCTGTTTTAAGATAGAACCAGCAAAGGTAATTAGAGAAAGTTAGAGATGATTACATTCAGAATCATATTCATAATACCAAAACAACAGAGCGCAGTAGGGGAAAAACTCGAAAGGAAGAAAAGGCCAAACGATAAGGAAATGAATGCATAAAACAAGCTGGAGAAAGGCCTTAAATTTCAAGTTGAAGACTACAAGGTGTAACCGTTAAAGGCCATAAATATTTTGGGCGATTTATAACCCTCCGGATTTCTATGTTCATTTTGTTGGGATACAAACAAAGTTACTCACTTGAGATCACAAATATATTTGGAATGACAACCATCTCTATTAGTATTGTTATGAAAACAAAAATCAACAATCGCGCAAAGAATAAAAAAAAACACAGAAAAGAAAAAACATAGGTTGTGTGTGAGACACCAACTAACTAATCGTAGGGCATTAAACCGTTTAAGACATATCTCAACAAGTATTATATTTTTGAGTGAAACACAATGTACACATAGGGAAGAGGAGATAAAAGAAAGAACAGAAAACAGAACAAAACTAAAAGAGAGGAAGGCAAAGAAAAACCCACAATGTGATTTGGAAATCAAACATACCCAGAAAACTTTGAATCCACAATCTCAATCTGAACTCGAAAATCCATTTCTCTCACACCACAACAATCCAATCTTCCCACCAAAAAGGCCTTTTCAAATCGTTGTCGACCCACATTTTTATCAAAAAAAGAGAGGAAATTATGATACAAACGACGAGATTTGTGGTTGTTGGAAAAGTTAAAAGGGAATTGGTAATGGGCAAGATTGGAGATTATCGTATGAGATGTTTTATGTCGGGGTGAGGGAGATTGGAGAATGGGCGTTTTTCTGGTTTCGATTAGGTTATCCAAATTGATTGATAGGCGTTGAGGGTTTGCATTCACGAGGGCGGTGTCCCTGAAAAGGATGCATGGGGCCTCTGGAGGATTCTACAGATGCAATCATCTTAACATTTTAGAACCGATTCACGGTCACCATTAGTTGATTTCTTATTGCTTTTTTTAATTTTAATTTTTAAATTTATTCTCCGTATTATATTCAAAATAATATTAATATTTTACTTATTATTTTGATTTTGAGAAATTTTATGAGGACTAAGTAGCACGGCTCTATCAATTGTATCAAATTTATGTGATATTAAATTGTGTTACATATAACCATCATGAGTCAAAGTGATGAATTCAATTTATGGTGGTCATCTAATATTAGTTGAGGTGATGAGTTCAATTTATAGTAGTTATATATTTTAATATAATAGTATTTCTCTTTTTTAATGCTTAAGAGGTTTTTATAAAAAAAAAAAAATATTCAAGGGATGATTTCTAATGCTACCATCATTTCATTCTCTGTTCTTGTGAAATTACTCTTAATTTCAATTAGATTTGTGAGGAATTATTCTCCTTTTTTATTGTTGTTCTTTGATTAAAATAAACTTGTTAGTTACTGATAGTTAGTTTCTATTTAAAGTTATTCTAAAAAAAAGGTTTCTATTTAAAGATTATAAAAAAAATAAAGATTTCTATTCAAAGAATAGTTTTGTAAATATCTTTAAAAATGGAAATAAAAAAAAGTATTTCATGAAAAAATTGAATGATTTTGTGTATTTAATAATTATATTTTGCGGACGACAAGAAGTTTGCTTTGGCTGATAAAAACTAAATATATAATTCCATTGATTAACACTAAGATAAATTGTTATTATTCTTTTTTCATAGTTTATATATATTCTTCTCTACAAAGTTTTTTAATTAACTTTTCAAAAAAAAAAAAAAGTTTTTTAATTAAAAATATAACCTTTTTTCTATATTTGTGTTTGAGGTTTACCTATCGTTTAATTCTAAAATATTTAAATGTTAAAGAAATCCAGGTCACAATGAATTAAAACCTTCAAAGCCACTTTTTAATTTAGAAAAAAAATATAACTAGTAAGTCTCGTGATAAACTGTAGTGTTTTTCTTTTAATAACAATAGTCCTCTGTAGATACAATCTCTCAAGTCCCTACCAACTAGATTTCCATTTATTACTATTATTTCCTTTTCTATTCACACTATAAACTAAATGGCAGTTAGGAAAGTATTTTGCTCTATACCAGTTGATAAAGCCATAGCTTCCCACCAATTTCCCGCCATTTTAATTCATGAAAAAGAAATCAATCCATTGTAGGATAACTCAAGCTTTCGCCCTCTCAATCCAAGAGGATTGTTTTGAAGCAGCAGCCTTTCTCTCAAAGGAACAATTACCGTATTATCTTCAACCCGATGCACGGGGACTAACTTCAAAATGGTCTGAGGTTGTCCTCGACTCGACATTGATTGATATACAATCTACAACATTCTTGATCATGAACCCGGAACTTAGAACAAATGTTCAATCTTGCCTTTCGACATCTCGAAATTCTTCTGGTTCAGGGACAATTTCACTAGATAGCCTTTTGTTCGAAGATGAGAAATCATATCCACAGCTACCATGGGAGCCATTTCTTGCTGGTTGTTTCGAGCCGCCACTGCCACTTTCTCTATTTACATCTGATGAGCTGTGTCTCCAGCTACCATGAAACGCAGCACTCCAAGATCTTCTTGACGAAGTTGTGCGCAGCCTGCCGGAGCTAGAGCTTTCTTCCCTGACTACTTTCAAAGGATTTTCCAATGCTTTAAGGATGTATCTCATGAGTGGTCGTCTAGTTGGTTTAGGGTTCAGACACGACTTGGCAATGATTGCCATTGCCCATACCTCTTCCAAAAGATCGTCGTCGATCATCAATGACGGGTCAACTATCTTCGTTACTAGTTCCTTATCATGGATACTTATGTTAGATAAGGTGTGCTCCAACCACTCCTTTGTTGAAGCATCTTCTGCTTTGCTGATACCAAGCTTTCCCGTTACAAGTTCTAATAACACTTTACCAAAACAGTAAATGTCAAGCGAACAGGATGCTGGCGAGGAACCTGTATACAGCAAATTGGTGTGTCACACTTCCAGAGCCCAGTAGAGGAAACAGAAAATCATTCAGTTGAAAGAAACATGGCGTTGACTAAGGTAAGGTGACTTTAAGTCTTCAAACATAGATAAATACTAACCAACTTTTAAAAACAAAAACTAACTTTTAAAAGCTATTTTTTTTTCTTCAAATTTCCGTTTGTTTTCTACAAATATAAGTGAGAGGTAGACATCCAAGTAAGAGAAAACATATGGTATGATAGTTATTATAGACTTAAATTTCAAAAACCAAATGATTATCAAACGAGACTTTAGCTATTTGTTTTCAGTTTTTGAAATTTAAGCTTATTTATCTATCTTTCCTTAAAAAAGTATGTGAATGTTATTCAAATTTCAAAAACAAAAACAAGTTTTTGGAACCTACTTCTTTTTGTTTTCAATTTTGGTTTGGTTTCTAAAATTATAGATAAGATGTAGATATCCCAAATAAAAAAAGACATATGGTAAGATAGTTGTTGTCAGCTTAAATTTCAAAAACTAAAAACAAAATGGTTATCAAACATGGTCTTAGTATTTTGCTTTTAAAATTTATACTTCTTTCTTTATCATTTATTTACTATGGTTTTTACCTTTCTCAAACAAGCTTTTAAGAATTACTTTATTTTAGTTTTCAAATGTGGCATGAATTTTGAAAACGTGTAAAAAAAATGTAGAAAACAAATCAAAGAAACTCATAGGTGAAAGAAGTGTTTTTAGACATAATTTTCAAAAAGCAAATGATTATCAAACCGTACGGAGCTTTAGTCATTAGATGGGAATGTGTACTTAAAAGTATGAGAAATCTCAGAAGAAATACGTACCGGAAGAACTTTGTTGGGAGCTTCTGCCCAAGAGAATCAAAGAAGATGCTATTAGAATTTTGAATAAATGACAAACAAAATAATTTAAGCTGAAAACCTCTAAAAAAGATCTTGACGTAAATTAACAAATATAATTGGGTAAATGATCCAACACAATTCAAAGTCAAAAAATAAAAAATCTCAATGAAATCTATGTAAGAGGTTACTTTTATATCCACAAAGGATTATATAATATGCAACTGCGACCATTCTATTAAACATCAATGAAGATTAAATGACTCAGCTAACACTACTTTTAGACACGTGATAAATTGAAATTAATAAACAGGGTGTTGTCTGTTACATTATTTATTATCATACCAAAAAAGGCTTTGACAACCAATACTATTTAAGCAATAGTTCTGTTGTCGTGTTCTTGCATAGGATATAAAAGACTAAATCCCCAAACCATGTCCAAGTATATTGTGTACTTGTGTCTGGCGACATCATGCAATAACATTGTCATGTGACAAGCTAATACATGTTTTTTTGGAAACCTGAAAATCAAAGTTTCACTCCACTATACTCGAGATAACCACACCCGTCCCTAGACCAGACACATAGGACATCGAAGGAATAGAGACACGAAAGATATCCACAAATTAATGTTACAAGTGTGTTAAGCTAATGTACGTTATAAACTACATGTCGATCATCTGAATAAAAATTAAGGCTACCTACTTGCACCCGCTTGAAAGGATATCACTTGTTTATGCATAGTATAAGAAAAATGATTGACCGAACAGCAAACCAGGAGGCACATTATCGCTATTCTATTATTAATGTCCTTTTCAATTAAATAGACTTTTTTGCACCAAAAACTGCTAGAATTCTACTTAAGATACATACTGAGGTTTTTTTCGCAATCTCGTGAAGACATTATGGTGCTGATCCCCTTCTAAAACACAGGCCTCACTCAAGCTTCCCAGACGCACTTCGAATTTGTCATCAAGAAGGATACTGCTTGCTTGAATATCTCTTCACCATTTAAGAACAAAAATGTTAATACATAGTTTGTATGCAGCATTAAAAAGGTCATATGTTGCTATCATGTCGATTGAAAAGCACAAAATAGAGTGAATCTACTGTACTATTAATAAAGGTAACGGCTCTTGTTATAATTGGCTACCTACTTCTTCAATTAATTTAATTAAATAAGAAGCTATTTTATAAGTAGATGCCTCCACTTAACATATGAAGTTTATAATACCACAAAGAAAGCTTGTTGATTGATTGATACCTGTGGATGAGAGGAGGGCTACACTCATGATGCAGGTAAGACAGGGCCTCAGCAGCTCCTATTGCTATTTTCAATCTGATAATCCAATCGAGGGACTGCACATCGCCATCTTCTAAACTTGAAACCTTATGCAAGCAATTAGCCAAGTCCCCATTCGGCATACATTTGTACACCAAGAGCTTCTCGTCCTCGCGCTCAAAGCAGTGCCCCAAGAATGGAACAAATCGCATATGCGATACTTTGCTGAAAAAGTCTAGTTCCAGAGAGTATTTTTCATTCTTCAAATACTGCATATTTACCTTTTTAATCACTACAGGAAGACCACCCTCCAGAAAACCCTTGTAGAGATCTCCAGAGTGACCATGCTTTATCAGATTGTCTTCACTGAAATTCCCAGTAATTTGGAGCATTTGCTCATAAGTAAATGAATCTCCAAGACCAGCAAAGTTAACTGGATTTTTTGGAACTGAAGGGATGACTCCATCTGGAATAGGACCTACATTTGCTTTTCCTCTTTGATTTGCTTTGCCTTTACCACAAAATTTCAAAAGCACTAGGAGGATGAACACAAAAATGACAACAAAGCCCAATCCACCAAATAGTCCCACCATTATGAACTTCAAGCGATTTTTTTTAATATGAACACGCCCTAAACCGTCAAACGCTAAGTTTCTCTCGGAGTAGAAGAGGCTACAATCCTCAAAATTTCTTTGATCTGGCACCATACCCAGGCAGTTTCCAGTGAGGATAACATTACGACTCGTGTTGAGTACAACGCCCTGGAAATAGTTCCCAGATAAGTCGATCAACCCATTAAATTTGAGCGGTAGATTAAGAGAACCATACAGAACATTATTTGAGAAGTTGAATACAGCAGCAACACTTTTTGGAACAAAACTTGGTAATCTATCTGTAAAGTTGTTGTTGGATGCATCCAGAATCTGCAATTTGGGGTGTGAAAACAAGTCCTTATTTAGACCCCCATCAAGTTTATTTGCTCTCAAAACCAAAACTTCTAACTGAGCAAGACTTGAAAACAAATCATCTGGCAAAGAGCCCTCTAAACCATTATCACTAATATTCATCTCTTTCAAACTCCTCAACCCCCTCAAATCCACAGGTATGGCACCTGTCAGCGAATTCTTGCTAAGATCAAGCATCAGTAGTGCTGATAAATTACCCAGTTCACTTGGTATGGAGGATATCAAACTATTGTCCGAAAGATTCAACACTTGCAGTTCATTAAGAGTACCGAAACTAGGCGGGATCGGTCCAGATAAAAAATTCGAAGAAAGCTCAAGCTGTTTAAGATTGCTAAGAGATGAAAAAGTCAAAGGTATTGAGCCAGTAAACATATTTCTCGAGAGATCAAGAACAGATAGCTGAGATAACTGTCCTATTGCAGAAGGCATAATACCAGTAAGTTTATTACCAGATAAATTAAGAACAGTGAGCTTACTTAAATTACCAATAGACAAAGGAATTGAGCCAACAATTGAACAAAAACTTAAATCAAGCACTTCAAGAGCAACAAGGGATTGACCGAACCAGTCCGGAATTGACTCCGGAAGCAAGAAACCAGAGGCATTAAACGAAACCAAGGACGTAAAATTCGCAAGCGCATCGATGGCGAACCGAGGGCTGTGCCGCCCAGTGCGAGTTCGCCTCAAACCTGAAACTGAGATTCCAAGAACTCGACCGGATTTGCACTGAACTCCAGTCCAATTAGAACATGGATTGGCTTTTATAGGCCAATCTTTGCCTCGTAACCCTAACGATGATCGGAGATCAAGCAACGCCGTCCAGTCCGAACTGGAGTTCAACAAATCCTTTTGACCTAAACAACACGGAATCAACAACAGTAACAAAACTAAACCTAACAGACACCGCCGCCGGTGAGCTTGAACTTCCATCGCCGTTAGAGAAAGCCGAAGAAAACGAGAAACTCACAGTGGATTTTGAAGTTCCGATCGCAACTTCATCTTCTCCGACGGTCAACTTCCAGTAAAATCAGGAATCAACAGAGTCCGCCGATTCAACGCTCTATTAAATATCACCTCTATTCACGAACCGCCATAAATGCAAACTCACCTACAGAAAAAAAATAATGAAACAATAATATACTTCATCAATTCAAAGCTCTATTCACAAATCTTGCCCTAGAAAACACGCAGAATGTCAATAATAGCATCAAGATGTAAGAACAGGTAGTTGATTTCAGCAGATTTTGAGATCCCAGAGACTCAACAAAGAACTCGGAACGCCATTGTTAAACAATTGAAGCTGCTAATTATCCAATTCAAACCTTACCTTTAACTTTCTTCGATTGTTCCTTTACGGATTGAAACTCCACGAAAGAAGAATCCAAAGAGAATTTGAACATCATTGGTTGATCATCTTCGTTACCGATTACAGTACAATCTGTTTAAACCGAATGATGGGTGCTACCATTGATTAATATGATTTAGTGTTAATTCATTTTCACTCCACGAGCTAATTCATTTTCACTCCACGAACTAATTCATTTTCACTCCACATCCCATATTCGATCTCCGAAATCGATATTTTTAATAAAAAAAAAAACTCAATCCGTTTTAAGAACTGAGAACTCTGATTATTTTTTTAAGACAGCTGTTTATAAATAATATTTAATTACATTTACCATGTTAATCACAGTCTGTTACGCAAGTATTATAATAATATAGCTCAATCATTGGTTTGAATCTTCTAAATGAAAATCAATTTTGTATTTTTGTATTTTTTGAAAAAGTTACGTTGAGAGGTGAACGGCGTTCAAATTTGTAATTTGGATGTGTTATTTAATATAATGTTTTAATTCTTATTTATTAGAGCTTGTCCAATAATGACATTGAAGACTTTAATGTTAGTTGACTAATTAAACTTCTGTCCTTCTCAAAAAAAAATAAAAAATAAATACATTTCTGTCATGGAAAAATTGCTTCTTTTAGGAGAGGTATAGAGTTTGATGGAGTGATAATTATAATTTTAAATTTTATATCTTTGGTGAAATCAAAATATCTTTTAGAATAAACTTAAATTAAACACAGTCACATGTTGATGTTCATTATGTATTTCGCCTCTCCTTAATAAATTTGGAAAAATTTTGGTGCACCCCAGATAGTACCTCAATATGATATCATTCATGTGGTGTTACACATCTCATCTCTTTTTTTTTTAATTAAAAAAAGAAAATAAGTAGTTCCAAATGAATAACGTTATGGTGGGGTGCTGCTACCTGAGGTGCACTCAAATTTCTCTATTTGAATATTAATGTTTCGAACGTGAATCATAAAGATTGATAAATAATTTCATAATTAAAATTTAATTTTTTCTAAATCGAAATTATCGAATTTATAGTTCAACATTTAATGCATATTATGTTTATAAATTAAGAGCAATATTTTTATGAGGCCCTTATCCTAAGGATAAGTAAGTATATTTGAAATACTTATTATTATTTTGGACCATAATTTTTATTGTTTTTATAAAAAATATTTTGATTAATAAATAGAGAAATATTAAAGATGTAGTCCAAAAGAGTCGTAAGTATTTCTAATTTACTTACTTAACCTTACTCAAGTTTTGCTCATAAATTAATAACATAATAATATGTTTTTTTAGTACTTATTGGGGGAGAAGACAAATATTGATTTTCGAGATCGTACATGTGATGTTGGTGTTGAACTGATTTACAACTAAATAATGAAATCATTGCGTCATTAACTCATTTGATAACAGAATAATAATGTATTTTTAGGGAAGGTGTGAAATTTGAAATGACTTTATTACCCTACCACTTGAAATATAGTCAAATGAGTCAACCATCCAACAACACATTCCTTTCTAATCGTTTTAATCATCATATATTATATGTCCAAGGACTCCATAAAAAAAAAAAAAAAAAAAGGTGTAATTGGTACAATGTCAATTTGATGCCATTAAATGTAAAGAACAAACAACAAATTATAATTTGTTTGCGACGATAATTAGAGAGATACGGAAAACTTAACTACTTGTACATATTTACCCTTACAATTTGCGACGATAATTACAAATTATGCCATTAAATGTAAAGAACAAGCAACAACCTTATACATATTTACCCTTACAATAATATGACAAAGGAGTAATATTGATCAAATCATATTTTTTTATACTTTTTAATGTATTATATATGTGACATTTTTGTTCTCATATATATTGATACTAATAATAAGTGGATAAGTTTTGCTCTGTGATCATATTGGACAAAAGTTAGAAAACATGACGTGGCAGGTGTTTGTGGGATTTTAAGTGGTCCATGACCAATAAAAAAAGGAAATTTATTATATATACCAACTTTATGGTTCTTTATTAAAATTATAACACATTTTTATCAAAAATTCGTTTATACCAAAATTCTGAGTGATTAAACTCAATCGAACTCAATCAATAACTAGTGATTGAACTTAATCAGTTTGTTAAGTGATTGAACTCAACTGATTGAATTGAATCACTAGTTATTTATTCAGTTCGATTGAGTTCAATCACTCAGAATTTTAATATATGTTCAATTATTTTCAATTTATACTATAGATGCAATTTTTTAATTTATTTTTGTTATACATGAAAAATTGTCACAAAAAAAAATATAGTTGACTTGGTTTTCCTATATATAATCAAAACGACACGTGGACAATACCTAATTTTTAATTTTATTCGTAAGACATTGACGTGGACGTCAACGTCGAATTATTGCATTTCTAAAGCATCTTAATTTACATTTTTGTCCTCAACACGTAAGCCAACGTGTGACTAATATTCAAGGATAACAAGAAAACTACATTATTAGTTGTTTTATTTTAAAAATAAAATTCAATAATTTGTATAAATATAAATATCTTTTGCACTGATTGAGGAGAGAAAATTGACTGATTTTTTCATTTATATTTTTCAACTATACAATTTATGATAAAAATGACTTATGATATGATTACCATTATTTGACGAAGAAAAATTGAAGAGAAAGAATGTATTTGTAACCAACAACTAATTGAAATGGGCAATACTTGAATGATTTGTCAAATCATACTTATTTTTATATATTTTTTAATACATTTTTATATACTTCAGATATTTATGTAGCATTATTATCATTATAAATGATAATAAAAAAAAATTACTTTATATTTTGAGATGTGACATCATTAATAGTCACAAAAATTATTTACTTTATAAAATAATTTTCTTACAAAATAATGTTTTGTGGCACTATTAATGCCTTATCCCAAAATATAGAATCTCTACACATAGAAGAGTTTTGTTGAAAAAAAAAAAATACTAAATACTTATAATTTTACTAATAAAATAATCTTAATTTTAGATTTATCTTGATATCTTAAATCAACTCAAAATCTCAAACACTTTTAGATAAGCCCATGACTAAGAAAGTGGAACCTCCATAATTGACCAACTTTTACAAAATATCAATTAATTATAGAAACTAATAATAATTTTTTTAAAAAGTTGTAGCTTAAATGAGTAACCATTTGATATATATCTAGAGGTTATAGGGTGAATAGAAAAAACTGGTAAGAAAAAATAATAAATAATAATATATATATATATATTAACAATAATAAATGGAACTCACTCTAAAAAAAATCTTTTGGTCCATAACGAATTGTTTCAATAATTTTGGATTTAATCTTTTAAAAAGAGTACGATTATGGTAAGAGTTGTAACACACAAAAAAAATTACATCAACACATTTTAATAGAATGAGTCTGGTTTAATATAGAACTCAATTTGAATTTCATGTTACAAAAATGAATTAATTTTGATTTTATGCGAGAAATATTTTACCATTTTTTAATGCAAAATCGCTCCAAAAAAAAAAAGTATTTGGTATTTGATTGGATACTACACATTTCGGCTTGGGAAAACATACAAAATGTCTACTTTTGGGAAATTATTATAGGATTTGTCTAAATGAAAAAATAATGTAGTGGCATGGCTAAAGTGGGTGTTTAATGGGTGAAAGAGAAATGTTTCATCCCTAGTTTGCCCTTCTCCTATTTATTCATTTTTAAAATTTAATTCATTATTGATCTCCTCCATTTGAGGGAGTGTGTTTAACTGCAAAATAATAATAATAATAATTATTATAGTTTGTTAAACCAATCCACCATAATTTTAGGGTTAATCAAAATAAATAATAAATAAAATTTTGGTAAACCAATTCACCCACACTTTTAGGGATATTAGGTTGTCAAATTACACATGACATTATTCAAGATTACACGTAACAAATTGAACTCTTTTTTAGCACTTTATTTTACATTTTAATAATTTAATTCTCTTTTTAACATTTTTAATTTACACATGTCACTTTTACAGGTAACTTCATATTAATTTA
>JBBMEF010000018.1:3989547-4011008 GCA_037832685.1 Sicyos baderoa | reverse complement strand
GATTTGGTGAAGAAATTCTCTTCCAAAAGAGCTTCTGATGCAATCTTCTTCCCTCCATCAAACTAGTTAGTTTCATCTTCTTTTTCTTCCCTTTCTTTCAATAAAATCTTCCATTAGGAACCAATAATCATCTTAGCTAGCTAGCTTGATTTAGGTAGTTTTCTTTATCTTTGCAGATTTTCTGTTTCTTTTGTTGCTTTGAATATTGTTTTAATAACAACTGAAAACCAGTTCTGTTTTAGTTTCTGATTTTTCTTCATAATCACTCTTATCAAGCTTAAAATGACTAACAAATTAATTAATAGCTGTGCATGAGTGTCTATGGGTGTAATTTCTGAACAGTTTGCTTCTTTTTCATATTGTAACTTGTAAGCTAAGCTTGAACTTGTAAGAATAACAGAGTGTCTATGGGTATACCCTAAATTACATATATGAATTTAGACTTCACATTTTTTCATATTGTAACTTGTAAGCTTGACCTGTTACTGATTTTTGTGAGATGGAAGTGGCCTGAAATTCAATAAACATTTCAAAACATCATCAATAATAATAATCACATATGAAATATGGACACTTTAGCTCCATCCAATTAGCTCTTGTTTTGTTGCTGGTAATGATTGACAACCTTTTTTTTTCTTTTAAGTGGATAGCTTGACCATTCACTAACTTTTGTCTATTCAAATAACCCACAAACTAGGTTTTGTCTATTCAAATAACCCAGACATTTGAAAAAGGATTGTAATGAAACAAACTTCATAACTACATTCTCTGAAATCACTCTAACCTATTCACTCAAATCTTAAAATGATAGTTCATGTCACTTATTAATTCAATGATGGTATTATGTCACTTATAAATTCAATTATCTTCACTCAAATCACTCTAACCTATTTTGAATTAATTTCATTAATTAAGGCCCCGTTTGATAATCATTTAGTTTCTTTTTTTGTTTTTCAAATTTAAGCCTATTTTCTCTCAAAATTCCTACAATTTGTTTCATCATTTCTATCATGTACTCCTTAAGAAAGTAAGGGAAGACCAACCAACTTTTAAAAACAAAAAAAAAAGTAGATTTCTTGTTGGTTAGTATTCTCCTACTTGGATAAATGGTAGGAATGATGAAAGACATTGTAGAAAATTTGAGAGATAATAGACTTAAATTTAAAAAACAAAAAATAATAAATCAAATAGTTATCAAACGGGGCCTAGGTTATTGGGTTTATGTTTGAGAAAAACAAAAACACTTAAAAACCAATTACTTTCACTATTTTTTTCTTCTTCTTGTGCTCGGTTGGATTAAATTGATAAGGTAGATAGTTAAACTAAATAACAAATGATTGTGTTAAATAAAACAAAACCAAGCCAAATAAATATTATAAATTTCAACCAGTTAATTAAAAAAAATATTATCATTCACATACTATCTTTAAAATTATTTTGCAATTTATAATTAAAGGAAGTTTTATAATTAATTATGTTTATTTATTTATTTATTTTTTAAGATATCAATCTTTATTCATCTATTTAATATCAGTAACTTTCAACTAATTAAATAAAGTTTCGGGCTCTAAATTTATTTGTGACATTATTTTATAGATATCTTTAGTTTTTCCATTTTGTGAATGTCTCTTAATACTTAATCTAAAAATGAATGTGGTTACTCCAAATATAATGAAGCAAACTTTGATTTTTCAATTTAAAAAAAATCCAAATAAATAAATAAATAAAATCTAGAATAATAAATAACTAAAGAAACAATAGTTTTATGGTTGTAAACCAGTTCAATATGTTTAATTTCTAAAATCGATATTTGTAATTTCCTCTAATTTGTATTAAAAAAAATTAAATTAAAAAACACATAGATGGTTTGTTACTAAAAAAGAGGTTACAAACCTGTCTTAGTCTTACAATGTTACAATTCATTGGCAAAGAAAATTACATAGAGACACCCTATTGATACAATCTAACAATCTCTCTACAGATCCTTCGCTAAACATCCCATCAACGTCCCCCTCGATCTTTATACTTTCAATTCTTTTATTTTTTAAAAATTTTGTATCAAAAGTAATCTTTATTTATTATTATTATTATTATCTTATTTTTTTAGTACAATTAAATATTTGGCTTTAAAGCGATGAGTTGAATTGAGTTGAATTGGGATGAGAAGATAAGATAAGAGATAATAAGTTTATGTTTGGAGAGAATGATAATTATGTTTGATTCGATGGGGAAATAATGGTTGAAGTTTTTATTTAAATAAAAAATTAATATTTAATAGTTTTTTAATAATAAATTTATGTTTGATGCGATGGAAGAAGAATTGTTGAAATTTTTAATTAAATAAAAAAAATAGATATTTAGTAATTTTTTAATATTTAAATAAAAACGTTGGACTTGAGGTTAAGTAGGAGTTGAGTGGACTTAATGGAAGTCCATGAGGCAAACATAAAATTGACCCATATTTCTTCCGAACTCCTCATTTGTCTATGGCCAAATGTGCCCTTATTACTCGCAAAATATTGTTTTCCTTTTTTTTTTTTTTTTTGAGAACAAAAATTTATTTTGTTTTAATATTGAAATCAATCTCTGTTTTTTAAAATATTGTTTTTCCTAAATTTATTTTGTTTTAATATTGAAATCAACTGTGGCCAAATGCTTGATTCATTTCCACCCCACGGTCACAATTCAATTGTCGAAATTGAAAAATCGAAACGAACAAATTCAACAATTCCTTAATTCACAATTTTTTTTAGTGAGAAATGTTGTTTTTGATATACTAAAAATCTTCAGATATTGTCGGATCCAAAACTAAATCGAACCAATAATTATATATTTTATTGAATATTGGGTTAGATCAATTTTTTGAAAACCGAACATCGATTCAGTTGTCAGTTTGGTACAAAACCGACAAAAACTCAACAAAAATCACCCATAAACTAACTCATTTATTAAAATTCAACCCAATCCGACCGAACCAAACCAAACCAAACCGAACCGAAGTATTTCAAGTACTAAAAATGCCCTAGCTCCACACGTCTCACATTTTCATTCTCTATTTTGATTCGACATTCACCGCCGGCCGCACCTTCTCCTCCTCGCCGCCGGTGTTGAGGTTCGATCACCACCATGCCGCCGAGATTCGTATTCGAAGCTCCAAGTGACGAAGAGTTCGAACATTCAGAACCTGAAGAACAAGAAGAACAAGATGAAGAACCAAAACACGGTGAGGAAGACGAGGACGATGAACCCATCTCCCGCCGCCGCACCGAGTCTCCATGGGATTTCGCTTCCTACTCCGGCACCGTGGCCGAGGAACACGCCCGTAGGAGCACTACTTCCGTCGATTTCAAAATCTCCAAATTGCTCGAAAATCGCTCCCAAAGCTTCACTCCTACTCCAGCTCAAGATGATGAAAGTTCGGCATCGGAATCTGAATCTGACCGACAAGTAAGTAATTTCGTGCCCTAATCTCTCTTCGAAGGTTGGTTGTTTTTTTGACTTTGCTAACTGGTGTGTTGCGTTTTGATTTACAGGAAGATTATAGACCGGAGGACGACGATGATGGAGCTAGTATGGCTGCTGAGAGTAAACCCTTTTTTGCGCCATCCGAGGGGACTTCCTTCCATGCGAATTCTTTCATGGAGCTCAACTTGTCCCGCCCACTGATTCGAGCATGCGAGGCTTTGGGATATGCTAAACCAACGCCAATTCAGGTTTTTGGCTAAGTTTTTGTTTTTATGTTAATTTTTTTTGTTGTTACTAAAAATTTGGGAAACTTACTAGATTACTCAAATGAAGAAAATAGTTTGTAGAAGTATGGTCATTTTTAAAAAAATTTAGCAATTATAGTCATTGTAATACTTTAATAATAATACATAATAACCCATCATGGATGGCCTAGCGGTCAAAGAGGGCGTTTGGATGCTAAAGGTGATGAGTTCAATCCATGGTGGCTACCTATCTAGGAATTAATTTCCTACTAGTTTCCTTGACATCCAAATGTTGTCGGTGCGCGCAAGCTGGGTATGCATAACTATAGATGTAAATAATGCATTTATGATTATTTCGTGAGAAGAGCACATTTATTACAATTTCTCTAAAAATTTATTATGATTTTATATTTGATTTTTCTTACTAATCTTATTGGGTAGGCGGCTTGCATACCATTAGCATTGACTGGACGCGATATATGTGGAAGTGCAATTACTGGTTCCGGAAAGGTATGAATTTATATTTAGTTTCTGGAATGAGTAAAACTCCTCTACACGATCCCTACATTTGGCTTATGTGTCATCATTGAATGCCACAAAAAATTAATCCATGTGTAGAGGAGTCTTACTCTTTTGGAATTGGATGTTAGTTTGGCTTTCGGGGAATCTGTTCTATGAACTATTGCTTACTATTGGTGTTACCAGACTGCAGCCTTTTCTCTACCTACTTTGGAGAGGTTACTCTATCGGCCAAAACGTGATCGGGCGATAAGAGTTCTAATACTAACACCAGCTAGAGAATTAGCTATACAGTAAGTAATTAATTAACTTTCGTTGCACATTTTCATGTAATTGTCTCATTTAGATCATTTTAAATTCAATCTACATATATAAGCCATCTTGTCAAATGTTTTTCCTGTTGTGACAATGCTTGGATAGTTTTTTATGAAGTGACCATTAAAGCAGTCCTATAGAGTCTCTTGGAAGATTAAATTTCTAAGTAAGCAGTCCTATAAAGTCTCTTGGAAGATTAAAATTTCTTACCCCAACTTAAAAATAAAACCACAAAAATGTATGCCTGTATTTGGAAAACTATAGAAAATCCCAATGCACAAATAAACATCCAGGAAGATCATACTTTCAAAGATTTATTATGTGTGTATATTCCTCGGGTACATTTTCATATTAATATTAAACCAAAATAATGGAACTTTGATGTGTTTTCTTTCAGAGTTCACAGTATGATTCAGAAACTTGCACAGTTTACTGATATCAGATGTTGCCTGATCGTTGGTGGGCTTTCGAGAAAGGTATGACCTAGTGTACTTTGGTGACTTTGTTTTCATAAAGTATTACATATGTCAGTTTCATCATAAACATGAGTATTTGCAAAGAACCAAAATGCATTTTTGCAGTGTCGTCGATCCCTTTGCCCAAAGATTTTAAATTTAATATTTTTCAGGAGCAAGAGGCTGACTTAAGATCAATGCCTGATGTTGTTGTGGCCACTCCAGGACGCATGATTGATCATCTACGCAATTCCATGTCTGTAGATTTGGATGATTTAGCTGTTTTAATACTTGATGAGGCAGATCGTCTTTTGGAACTTGGATTTAGTGCAGAAATTCGTGAATTGGTATATTTTGGTTGCTCTGGTGCAATTTTTATGATGGAAATTGTATGAATCTTTTTATAGGTTCATTTTCTAATCTTTGAAATAAAGAGTTTGTGGTTTTCATTTTCTCAAGGTTCGTCTTTGTCCAAAAAGGAGGCAGACAATGTTGTTTTCTGCCACCATGACAGAAGAAATTGATGAGCTCATTAAGCTTTCCTTGACTAAACCGTTGCGCCTTGCAGCTGATCCAGCTTCCAAGAGACCAAAAGCATTGACAGAAGAGTAATTTTCAAGTTTACTCCTACTTTGTAGTTAATTAATTTTTATAAATAAAACATATGTTAAGCTGGAAGCCTTATATGTGTTTGATTATCCTTTAGTTATCAATACTATGTATTCTGCTTGCAGGGTGGTCAGGTTACGTAGAATGCGTGAAGTGAATCAAGAAGCTGTTCTCCTTGCTCTGTGCTCTAAGACATTCACTTCTAAAGTTATTGTATTTAGGTACTATAATATTAAAAGTTCATGTGCTAATGCTCAACTTTGTTTTTGGATCTTTATAATTGGAGGGATGCATCTGATTCCTTTACTAAGTAATATTTCTCTCAAAGGTCTATATTTCAAACTCTTCAGAACTTGTGAATCTTAACCTAACCATTCCTTTTGTTTTTTTTTTTTAATTTTGTTTTCTGCATAGCTTTTGAATATTAACTTGATAATTTTTTTTTTGTTTAACTCGTAGTGGAACCAAACAGGCTGCTCATAGACTAAAGATTTTATTCGGATTAGCTGGCCATAAGGCTGCTGAACTTCATGGAAATCTTACTCAAGTTCAACGTCTTGATGTGAGTGATTACTTGTTAACATGTATAATGTTGGAATCATTAATCAAGACTCTTATTTTCTCCTTCAGTAATACTAAATTATTTTGATTTTCTTATGTAGGCCTTGGAACTTTTCCGGAAACAGGAAGTTGATTTTCTTATAGCTACTGATGTGGCTGCTCGGGTGTGAACTCATATATAATTTTTTTTTCTTCTTTTTTTCTTGTCTAATATATACACACAATATAGTTGAGAAAAAATGAGCTACATTAATTTTAACGGTGTGTTTTTGTGGCAATTTTTGTTGTGTTTGAAATGCTGTAGGGCTTGGATATTGTTGGTGTTCAAACTGTTATAAACTTTGCATGTCCTCGTGATCTCACCAGGTACATATTTAATATTTACCATATAAGATTAATTGAATTGATTACATTCTTAACTTACATTCTTCTTGTAGCTATGTTCATCGAGTGGGTCGTACTGCAAGAGCTGGTAGAGCTGGTTATGCTGTTACGTTTGTCACTGACAATGATCGATCTCTTTTGAAAGCCATAGTGAGTGTTCAAGGCATTTGAATTGAAAATTTCAAGCTTATGTTGTGAACTTTTATTTATTGAATTCCTATTAGTTACATCAAGTTTGGAAAAAAAAGATGGTTAGTATTCTCCTTACAAAAGTTTCTTCTATAAAGGAAGGAAATGTGTGTAAGCTTGATTGCCTTGGAAACTGGTTTAGACGGGCACTCATGATATCAATAAAAGGAAAATAAAATCTCCAATATATTCTCTGGTTTGCTTCTTATCCAACAAAGGAAAAAATTATAGCACAAAATGTATTATTTAGATGTGACCTATCGGTCCTATCCTTTTCGTTGTACTGTCATCAGGAGACTGCACAGAAATTCTTCAGCTGCTTTTCTTCCTCCTTTTTTCTGGCTATTTTTTTCGGTTTACTGGTAGCTGGGTTATAGTGTTCTGCATACATGTCTAACTAGTGCTGAAATAATTGGGACTTGACTTCAATTAACAGGCTAAGAGAGCTGGTTCCAAGCTGAAGAGCCGAATCGTTGCCGAGCAATCCATAAATAAATGGTCTGAAATGATTGAGCGGATGGAAGACCAAGTGACTCTAATTCTTCAGGAAGAGAGGTTTGTTTATATGGCAGTTTCTCTGCTTATTTTTCCAATTTCCCTTTTATTCACGGCTGTTAATTTAAATAAATTGTAGAGAAGAGAGAGCTCTAAGGAAAGCTGAGATGGAAGCAACGAAGGTACTATGTCCATACTTTATTGTTATATTACGAGTTTTCCGTTTTTCCGAAGTATTATCATTTACTGCAGTATACATCACATATCCTCTAGTTTTACTTCTTTGGTATGAACTCTTTCGGGAAGTGTTTATTAACTCTGGTCATTATTTTCTCTTCCTGTGTCCTCAGGCAGAAAACATGATCGTTCATCAGGAAGAAATTTTTTCTCGCCCTAAAAAGACCTGGTTTATAACCGATAAGGAGAAAAAGATCGTAGCGAAAGCAGCTAAGGTAAGTACTTGTTGTATATGCCAGAAAATTCCCATTGTTTCCTGCAAAAGTTTGAATTTTTCTGATTTTATGACTTGGGACTTTGGCTCTTAAGCTTCAGTATGATAATTTGGTTTCCTTGTCTGTTTTACATTCACTGTTTCTAGTTAGCTCGACTTCTTTCCATGCTTTTTCCCAAATGAAATATCGTGATTATTCATAAGTTGCTGTTTTTTAAAGAAATAAAGCTTCATTTTCAAAGCAAAGAATTTCATCTTTAAAATTGAAGAAATGTTGTAAGTATTTATTTTTTGGATAAGATGTTAAGTATTTATTGTTGTCTATATATAACGTGAACTATTGCTCTTGTTGGAAAATTTTAGAATCCTTGCTTGTCCGCAAATTTTAGTATGCACTTTTTTTTAGATAACACTCTTCTATTTTGCTATAAACTAGGCATCTTTGGGAGAAGGAAAGACTTCTGGGAAAGTGGTCTTAAGTGCTCAACATGCCGAAGATATTAAAATGAAAGAAAAGAGGAAGCGCGAGCGTGAGGTATCCGAACATTGCATGAACTAAAACGTTTTTTCAATATTTTAAAATCTTACGTTTAAGATATAACCCTTCATATACTTGATGTCTGATGATATCTATGATTTGAGCAGAAAAATTTGCCTAGAAAGAAGCGTAGGAAGTTGGAAGCAGCTCGAGAAATGTTGGAGGAGGAGAAGGAGAATAACAAAACAGGAGTATGATTCTTTCTGTTTTACTCATTGACCCATTTTAGGGAATGAATTAAAAATATCAAAATATTTCACAAGTGGGATAGTAAATTTTAGATCTACCCATCATTTTTCTCATCTATTTCCGTAATGCAGGGCGGTGGAGAAAATAAGTCCATGTCCCTTGTCAAACTCGCCTACCGTCGGGCAAAAGCAGTAAAGGCCGTGAACAAGGCACGTGACTCGGGCAAGATTGTGAATAAGCCGAACCCAAAAACTAAGAAGCCTTCCCAGAGAAATCAATCAAGATCCGAAGAGATGCGAGACATGTTCCAAAACGATATGAGCGAGCAGAAGCAGAAACGACATGGTAGCGGTACGGGAAGGAAAAAGTCTAAGAACTCTTTCAAAAGCAAGTCAAGGTACAAATTACTGGCTGACCTGACCACTTATGCATTATTGTTGATACTTGATGATAGTAGCATGATCCGAGCCTCCAGCTTTTTGATTTACGTTATCGTGTGTTTTGAATGTGTTCTAGGTACAAGCGTAAATAGATGTGTGTCTTTCGCATCGGCTCGTGACTGACCTTATATCTGCTCGGGAGTAGTGGCAACGTTTAAGTTCGCAATCTGCATTCCCTGCACCCAGTTTTGATGGCAACATTAATATGAGGAACAAACAAATATAGCTCTGCAGTTCTTGGCTCCATAATTTTGGTTAGTTGTGTATCACTTTTTTTTTCTACTAGTTCATCCATTGCTCTTAGGCTGTGATGCCATTGATTGCACCATAGATAGCACATCCTACTCAATTTATAGTGTACCATGTCAAAAAACACAATTAGAATAGTTATTAGTTTTCATAACTTAATGGTATTTTGGTTAAAGTTCAATATTCAGATAGTGTGAATTTACAAGCTACCTTTGAAAAAAAATGTATTTGGGGGTGGTGAAGCTTCTTTAGGATTTTGAGCAAGCTTCTCATTGAGTGTCCTAGGGGTAGATCGAGTTTAATTTATGGTGAACATTTACTCAAGAATCAATTTCTTTGACATTAAAATATTTAATTTTGACCGTGTCCCGGGAGAATCGGCATAGTGTGTGCGTAAGTTGGTTTGGATATTACATCGTTGTCTTGCCATTTTGATCTTTATTCGATTTTTGTCTTCAAATTTTTAGAAGTCAAATTTTAGTCTATATCTATAAGATTTGTTATATTTTAGTTTTTAAACTTTTTAGAGTTTAATTTTAGTCCATAAATTTTGAGATTGATTCTATTTCGATCAGAAACTTTTAAAAAATCTTAAAATTGGTTCTTAGAAATGATTTTTGTTTATTTTTCTCTCAAAAAATTCCACCTTTCACTACACATTTTAGAAATATGTTCATATTTTGGCTTTCATTATATTCAATTTTGATCAATGTTAACTATATGGACAAATTTAAGTTTTTCTTAGAAATATTTGTGTCAAGCCATTTTCATTGCTCCTCTTGGAAGAACGACCTCCAATGTTGGGTGATCAAACACAAATCACTTTTTTCATCTACACCATTCATATTAGTTGCAACAATTTTTTAATCAGAAATTCTGTTTTTTCAAGGCATTTATTTAAGAAGGTAACTCTCAATATACCTATGTTATTCATATTAGAGTAAAAATATTATTTTTGGCCCATAAACTTTGACATTTTTCATTTCTATTTTAATTTTTGAACTTTTAAAAGTTTAATTTTAATTCATAAACTCTGAGAGTTATTCTACTTCAATTACTTAACTAAATAAAAAAACTTAAAATATTTGTGTTTATTTTTCTTGAAAAATAATCAACATCTACCTTTAAAAAATTTAAAAATATGTGCACATTTTTATCTTTTAATTGCATTAAAATTATTAACATTATTGAATAAGTTTTATATAATTTTTAATTTTCAATTTTAAGTTTTTTTTTGAAGTATAAGACTAAATTAAAAATTTATAATTTATATTAAACTAAATTAATTTTAAAATGATATTCTATTACTATTATATTAAAAAGTATTAAATATCTATTTTTTTTTTTAAAAAAAACTACATCACTTTCTCTCCTAAACACTAATTTACTATCTTTTCCCTTTTCTTCTCTTTTTACCAAACACTTTACTCCCACTAAACACCAATTTATTATAATTTTTTTTTGAAAAAAAGGATTGTAATCAGTTTTTAATATTTTTTTTTGGGATTTGACAGTATTTTAGGTGCCGTATGATTAAAAATAAGTGGTTAAAAATACGTTATTTTGATTGATTTGAAATAAATGATTAAAAATGAGTGGTTAGAAATGATTAAATAGTTATAAATGAGAAGTTATTTTCAAAAGAAAAAAGAAGTTGGTAAAAAGCTCGTTTGAATGTAGTTTTTTGAGGAGTTAGTAAAATATCTATTTAAATCTTTCTTAAATATGACAAACACCCTCTACGGTTGTTGGCCCAAATTAAAATATCTCTAATCTCGAAAACAGTTTGATTTCTTTTTTTGAATTTTTTTTTGGATAATTTTTTTTCAAAAAAATAATTATAAATGTAGACAAATTTTAAATTAGTTGCATTCATAATTTTTAATATGTTTTAACAATCATTCATACATAATATTTATAAATACTCATTAATACAAATATTATGTATCATAAATACTCATTAGTATGGATGATTATATTGCTATTTTTTTTTATAAAAATAAATGTGTTTGTAATTATTTTTAAGCTTGATATTATGGAGTTAAATTTATAGCTATATGTATTTGGTTCTCTTCTTAAATGAAACGGTATAAAATTATTTGAAATGGGATCAAAACTGTCACAGGCCTTATATATCTCATAATGTGAATCAACGGTGGAGATCGTAAGATCAGTTGACATCAATCATTTTCTCCACTATTTTGAAATAAAATTTTCTTGTATTGAATGTTTATTCTAAATTATGGTTTATATATCTTTATCTCTAAATGTCAATAAACCAATGAGTTCGATTAATAAAGAATTGCTAAAAGGATTAAAGCGCATAAAAGCTCAAGGCTAATCTCTAACTCTTGAGGGGGCGTTTGGATTTGGAAGGAGGGGTAGGAGAGAGGAAGTGGAAGGGGAAGTGGTTCGAACGTGTGAAGTAGTTGTTTGGAGATTGATGTTTATAGGAAGAGTGGAAGTGAAACCGACTTAAAATCTTCTTTTGAAATTAGAGGTTTAGAAGGCTTTTGACATAAAATCCTCTGCTACTCACCAACGCATGTATAATTGTTTAATTGTTTAATTGACTTCAACTCTATTGCAACTTGTTTATCGAGGAGTTCAATAACTTCAAAGGTAATTAAAGACTCTTACTTAGAGTTGTGTGATCCAAAATAACTACTTAGACTTAGGAATCTTCTAATTATGAAACATCATTTCATATTTTATAATTATAGTTAAAAAATATATATACTTAAACAATATTTTGATTCATAATTTATTTTTTTTTTCTTTTTTTTAGTAACAATTGAGAAGGGATTCAATTGGTCAACCACCATCAATTGAACTATTAAAAAAAAACAAACTATTTGCTCAGGTTGAGCATATTAATTTTAAATTAAAAGTTCACTTTGCACCTAAACTTATATATATAATATATATTGCAAATCATGTTGGTAAAATGACATAATATCACATAAAATATCTGTTTAATCAATCTTTATGGGGAAATCATACATATGAACTCAAAAAAGTATCTACAATAATAACCCTAAATTAATCTCTCTCTCTCTCTATATATATATATATTAAAGTTAATCTTTTAAAATATAGTCATATAAAAACTATTTTTAAATGTATTTGTTTGATCAATCTTTTCTGGAATTTTTTTTACAGTGGGGTCTCCTTGAAGTTGAAAACAAACAAAATATCCCTACCCTACATATTTTAACATAAGAAAGCATCCTACCTAGCCCACCTATGAAAATAAATTAATAGTTCAATGGTGAAAAAGGCTTTAAAAGGCCAAAAGATTATGTCTGAATTGAATTGATGATGCTGAACAACCAAAAAAATTAATTACATACGAAATTTCTTAATTTTTTTTTTTTGTTGATATCTATAATTATTTATAGAGGACTTTACATGTGTAGCCAAATAATATATTATATATCTAGCCAACTTCTAAAATATTAATAAGGATATTCAAATATTTTTTAAATAAGAAAATAGTTAAATTGATATATAGTTACTAAAATAACCTTTTAGTAATAATTATAGAATTTTCAATAATCATAATGATGAAGATTTTCTCCCCCACAATTAACAACCATTTTATTTGTCTATTTTTCTTCTTTTCTAAATATAAGATTTTTCAACTTCCCCAAATATACGATTTAGTCTACTATTTACCAAGTATTTAGAGTTTTGGGTCTTACATGTTGAAGATGGAAAATACATTTTAACAAAATATGAAATCTGATCATTATAGATATTATATAATATAGTAATAATACGTCTAGTTAACCAAATATATATAATGATCGAATTTCATATTTATAATTATTTTCTAAATTTGACCCCTCTTTTAAGTTTACCTTTTAAATTATTAAGTTTACCTAATTATAATAGTAGTATTAAAAAAATTATATATACAAAAAAACAAATAGTAGTATTAAAAATCACAATATTCTATAATGAATACCCTTTTGGGTTTTATAATATCTAAACGGGAAGAAATTAACAAGAGAAGAATAACAAAACTATAATAATAAAACCCTAAATGAATCTTGATAACTATATAGATAATTTAGTGGCCGTAAAAAAGGAGATTTAAAGAAACGAAAAGTTTATGATTCAATTATTGTTACCTACCAAAAAAAAAAAAAAAAAAGTATATATTGGGAACCCCATGATGAATTAATTAATTTTGCAATGGAATTGATCTTTTATTTTGGTTCATTGATGGTTCAAGTAATGTATGCTGGAATGGACCTCATCTCCAAGGCTGCCCTAATTTCTGGTCTCAACAATTACGTTTTTATTTTCTATCGCTATGCGGCTGGATCCATAATTTTGGTTCCCACAGCTTTAATATTTTCTAAATGGTATTTTTTTTTTTTTTTTTTTTTTTTTTACAGCTATATATATTTGATTTTACTAATCATATTTGTTTAATATCTAACTTTTTTTTAATTTTTAATTTTGGTGTTAGAAGGAATGATAATGCGTCTTTTTCGTGGAGTTTTATGGGCAAGGTTTTTGGAATATCTCTCTTGGGGTATGCATTTTGATATTCTGTTCTGATTTTTTTTTTTTTTTTTTGAAAAACATAATGCATTTATCAAACACTTACAACCAAACAATCAATCTCCAAAAGCGGAAGGGGAGATACCCCATCCAAAAAGGAGACTCGTCATTGAGGCAATGAGTCTTCTAACAAAAACTATCAACATAATCTTTCTACAATAAGATACCTGCTCAATACCAAGAAAAGTAATAAGATGTTGGATATCAACAATAATATTGTTGAATTCAGAAAGATCTGAAGATCCATTAACAACAACATTGACCACCTCTAAAGCATCGGACTCCACCAGAATCAGAGGGAGAAAATAATTTTTATCAATTGACCCATAAAGGTTGAATTCCTTCCATTAGCTTGGGACACCCCTCCAATCACGAACCACCCAATAGATGCGTCCCTTACTCGAACCAGAATCCACTGACGCATCCACATTCAACTTCCACATACCGATCGAGAGAACCTTCCACTTAGGCTCAATAATGGGACCGATAGAGACATTGGGATTATAGAACTTCATGTCCACCTTGCCATTGATCCCCGGGTTCCTGAAGTTCCATAAGCTCCAAATAATAATAATACATTTAAATCTCTCATCATTAGAAATTTTATCACATAACCCTTTCCAAAAATCTACTCCACAAACAATTCGCAAAAAAATCTCATTGAAATCCGAGAATCACGGGAAAATATGCTTCCAAGCACGAATGACCACTTTACAATCCTTCATAATATGCATATAAGACTCTCTCGCTTCCCAACACAGCGGACACCTCACATTAATATTCACCCCTCTCTGATAGATATTGCATTTAGACGGGTTAACATTAGCAAGCACACTCCAAACTTCCACTTTAATCTTGATCCACCTTTCCAAATACTTAATGAGACTTTAGAATACGAAGTAGACTCCTCTTTGGCGTTCTCCAACTGGACCCCAACATGGTTGGCACTTTTCACCGAAAAAGTGTCATTGCATTACCACACCAAATCACCTCGTCCGAAACATCAATCTCACTCAATGGAATATTACAAATAATAATAGTATCATCTTTGCAAAAAATGTTGTCAATCAACGCCTCATTCCAAGAATTATTATATGTCATCAAGTAAGCCACTCTCATAAACTTCCATTCATCCAGAACCCCATTTGCAAAATACTGAATCTATTGAGCCAAGGGTCATTGCCAATAGAAATCCTTCTCCTTTTTTTCACCTTCCACCTATTCCCTTATATATATTAGGAGGAGACAACACCTCGATTGATATGAGATATTTTGAGGGAAGCCCAAAAATAAAGTCATGAGGACTTATGTTCAAAGTGGATAATATCATACCAACGTTGAAAATCACTCCAACCCAATCCAACCCATGTTCACCCTTCTTTTAATGATGTTTTTTTTTTCTCTTAAACCATCTCATACATGGCCTATTTAGTATTTATAACAAAATAAATAGGTGCAATCAAATGGTATTTTAATCAAAAATAAATTTACAGGACCATTGTTACCTGGTCCTTTAATTCGACCATTGATAACACATCAGCAACCTTTGCTGCCGCGGCCGCTAATTGCGTCCCCGTTACAACTTTCTTGTTTGCTCTTTTGTTCAGGTATGCTAATTTTCTTTTTCTTATTACTAAGATACAAATATAATATAATTTTATTATGATGAAGTTTATAATTAATTAGACCCTGTTTCATAACCAGTTGGTTTCTTGTTTTTTGTTTTTGAAATTTAAGCTTATTCTCACTCAAATTTACTACAAAGTCTTCCACCTTCCTACTATATATCCATATTTCCTTAAGAAAGTAGGACGATACGAACCAACTTTTAAAAACAAAAACAAACTTTTGGAAGCTATTTTTTTTTGTTTTTAAAAGTTGGTTAGTATTCTCCTACTTTCTTAAGGAAAGATGAATGTATTATAGGAAGGGTGGAAGACATTATAGTAAATTTGAGTGAAAATAAGCTTCAAAAACAAGAAACAAAAAACCAAATGGCTATCAAACAGGGTTTTATTGATTGAGATTTGAATTTTATACACAGAATGGAAAAGGTAAATATAAGGATAGCTGGTGGGATAGCAAAAATAGTAGGAATAGTGGCTTGCATAGCTGGTGTTGCCATTTTGGCATTTTACAAAGGCCATTACTTCCAATCGCCTTTCACTCACCCTCTTGTTCAAAACATTCAAGATCAAACTCAACATCAGTCTGCATCTTCTACCAAAGCATGGATCTTAGGCTGTGTTTTCTTAGTTATCGCCGCGATTTCTTCGGGCATCTTGTTGGTCCTTCAGGTAACATTTAAGATGTGTTTGATGCAATAGAAGAGAAGAATTTGGATGCACCCGAGGTAGTACCCATACTATGATGTCATTCATGTGGAGCCACATATCTTTTTTTTCTTTTAATTTTTTTTATAATAAATATAAAGTAAAAAAAAAAAAAAGATGAGATGTGTGACATCAAAGTGTCATATGAGTGATATCATGATGAAGGTATTACCAGAGGTGCACCCAAATTCTATTCTTATATGGTGATTCTTCGAATCTTGTATTTTGTGATTTGTTGGTATTTAACTCACTAAATTAAGTTATTTGAATATGGTGATCACAGGCTCGTTTTCTGGAGCAATTTCCTAATACTCTTGTTTTCTCATCCCTCCAATCAGCAATGTGTACCATTCAATCTCTTATCATAGCTCTTGTTATGGTGAGAGACCCTTCCCAATGGAAATTGGGTTGGGATATCAAACTGCTTTCGATAGCTTATTGCGTAAGTATATTGACATCAATTTATCTTTAATAATTAAGAAGTCACGAATTCAATTTTTTTTCCTTCACCATTGTTGTAAAACTCACTAAACAAAAGTTATATGATTTAATTTAGCACTATTTATTATTATTATTATTATTATTATTATTATTATTATTATTATTATTATTTTAGTTTGAAATATTTTGGTCAGGCCATTTTCATTGTTGCCCTTGGAAACATCCTCCAATGTTGGGTGATCAAACATAAGGGTCCAGTTTTTCATGCAATGACTACACCATTGGTATTAGTTGCAACAATAATTGGATCAGCAATTCTTTTTTCTCAAGGCATTTATTTTGGAAGGTAACTCTCAACATACTTATGTTATTCATATTAGTTTAAAATATTATTGTGAATTAAATTTTGACATTTATTTATTTGTCCTTGACTTTTTAAAGTTCAATTTTAATGAATAAATTTTAGGGTTTGTTCTCTTTTGATTCATAGACTAAAAAATAAAACTTATAATTGATCTTCATGACTTTTTTTTGTTTTATGTAAAAAAAAAAAAAAAAACCAGTCTTCCTCTATAAATTTTTTGAATAGGTACATAATTTCTATAATTTGTTTTTTATTGAATTAAAATTATTAACATTATTTGAACCAACTTTGTTTAATATTAAATTAAAATTTTACATTTTACTATAGACATCAATTTTAAGGGTTTTTTTTTTCTTAAAATACAATGACTAAAATGATAATTTATCCTTCATATTATTACTATATATTTTTTTTTTTGTGATTGGATAGTAATCAGCTTTTTTTTTTTTTTTTTTTGTTCTTGTCATTTGACAGTATTTTAGGTGCCGTATTGCTGATCTTAAGTCTCTACTGTGTTTTATGGGGGAAATCTAAAGACGCAATTAATGCTCTAAATACCCCTTAACCCAAATTCTATTATCACTGCTCTCTCTATTTTATTTTGTTATGTTTCAATCTTTTTGGAATAGGATTGCTATTGGTAATTGTAATTAAAAAGTTTAATTTTTTTTTATTGTATGCCAGTCTCTTATTTATTCACATCATTTATTAAGATCAGCTATAGAAATTCGTGCATAACAAAACCTAATCAAAATACAAAAATAACCAGATTGTTTCATGAATATGTAGTATTCAATTTAGTTATTTTTGTAGTTCCTCTTTAATAAACAAAAAAAAAGAGAGTAGAATAAAGTATGTTACTTAGCAAACAAATGTAACAAAATTATGGCTAAATTACATAACAAATACAAAAAGGTTATCAGTGATCTAAAGAAAATTTCTTTGGTAGCTTCCTGAAGAAAATTTGGAGCTTAAGCCTTGCGACATGTTCTCGGGATCAAAATTTACGGTCTTCCTACCAGCAGTTAAATCCTTTTCACGATCCCAAGGCTTCCATGGATGTTTCCCCACCCATTCTTCTCCTTTCTCTCCCACCGGCTGCTTCGATTTTTTCTTCCCCCGACTTTTCTCCCCTTCGCGGTGCTTCTCTACCAGCGATTTCGAGCGTTTCTCTTTATTGTATTTGTCTACTAAAGCGGACTCGGAACTGTTCTTCTTTGCTTCTTCATTCGATGCAAGTGCAGCAGCTTCATTGTATGCTTCCAAGTAACTGATCAATCCGAAAATTAAATCAAACATATTACCAACGAGAATTGATATTAAACTTTTGATGCTTCATGGTAACAAATGTTCACCTTGTCTTTGCCTTTTGAGCTCTGTCGGAAGGTGTATCCGTCCAAACACTCGTGTCGCCACGGCCTTCCTTTGCACTCTTTCTAAATTTAGAAGATTGCATAGTCACGCCCGGCTGGAAGAGAAGGCAAAAGGTTAAAGACACAACCTTTCTATTAACGGTATTTAAACAATGTTCATGTAGGATAAATGGCAATGGCATTCCATTAACAAAACATCACCTTATATGGCGAACTAAATCATTAAATTTCGTCAGTCTTTTAGCTCAATGTTAGTAAAAACAAATCATGTACATTCCTCTATTTTCTATTTCCTATTTTAATGAAAATTAAGGATTCTTGAAAGAAATGGAAAAACTCTGTGACTGTACTAGTCAACTTGTGCACACCATGACTAATATCACGAGATATATCGACTGACCCTACAATATTTAGATATCAAGGAAATCCATAGGAAATTAATTCCTAGGTAGATGACCACCATATATTGAACCCATATCCTCTTAGCACTCCAAGTCCCCTCTTAACCACTAAGCCATTCCATGATGTCTAAATCATTATTTTCTTGAAATACTACAAACCGAACAACTAAATAGTTGCAATTTAAATAAGTTTGAACAACTTAATTCGAAGTGAAACATAAATGGAGAAGTGTAGATCATTTGAAAGGAAACAGTAAAGTAGAAGAGAATCAACGCCAATAATAAATGCATAGTATGTATAACCTTTCTTTCAGGAGGTAGGCTTGTCATCCATTCATCTCTTTTTGGTTCTACTTTAACTTCATCCTCCATGTTTGCTAGGATTTCCTCATCGCCTTCCATTGAAATTCCTGAACACAAAAGTTTCACCAACCAGATTAAATAACGATTCCCAACTCACGAAAATATGCAAAAATTGGTCACTGACATTTTTTCGTGTGAATGTGATTTTTTTTATATACAAAACAAAAAAAATTCATTGATAAATGAAAGTGTTGCAGAAGTTCTGGGTAAGGTTCACGGCATTGTTTACAATGAGATAGCACGGTAAATATAAATCTGTAACTCTTAGTAAGTTGATCATCCAATCGTGGGCCTCACTACCTCGATTCAAAACCCAACTAAAAAACCTTCTTCGTCATTAACCAACCAACTCCCTTACCCACCCAATCAAAACCCAATCCTCCCTCACCACTGTTCCGGAACCAAGGAAGCCTATCACAATCCTCCATTAACCATTACCTTTAACTACAATTCTTCATTAACCTACAATCACTTCTCAACCACTGTATGAAGGGATATGTAAAGTAGAATATCCCAAAAAGAACAAGTTCTTTCTTTGGGAGCTATCCCATGGTGCCATCAATAAGGTTTCATTGCCAGCTGTTTTTTCTCCATACCCTAGTTGCAATAAAAATTACAAGGAAGAATGCCTCATATGGCTCATAAACACAGATTCACATCATTAGCTGCTGTCTTTTTGCCAAGAACTTTCCCTAATCGCAAGATTTCAATGGCACATGATTCTTCCAATGGACAATTATCATCTTCTTGAAGGACACTCATTCAAGAACAAGAATGAAGCTCTTATAGAAGAATCTAATTCGTGCATTTTGTTGGAGCATATGGAAAAAACGTAACAGAAGAATCTTTAAATACAAGCCCTCTTCATATCACGTATTAATTGAAAATATTGTAAGTTTCGCAATTTTATTTTTGTCCGAACAGTCCCCCTCTTACCTCTCTCCTCCTAATGGGTTCATTCCTTTATTTTGTAATTTCCTACGTAATGAAATTGTTTCTTATCGAAAAGAGAATTTCACACATGTTGCATGGTTGAATAAAAGTTCATGTTCCCAATTAAAACAATCTAACCAGCCTAAAAACAGGAGAAAGTAAGGGTAAAACGAAGAAGAATTCAACTTTCAATGTTGAAAGTAAACATTTATCTCATGAATAGATATAAATGATCTAAATTCTAACCTTGAGATTTTCTCCACTTTGCCGCTTCACGCATACCTCTTAATTCAACCTGGAGCAGAAAAAATTAATTCAAAATTGACCTTTGCCCGCATACCATTACCCGTATATATAGAACTTGAATTAAAATGCTCACTTTGAACTGCTCCTGCTCCTCCTTGAATTTAATTTTGTCATCCAGTGCCTTCCGCTGCAAAATTGAACATTGCATGTTAGAAGCTAATCCACTTTTTCCAGTCAAGTAGATGCAATTACCAAAGTTATCAGGTGAGACTATAGACATGAAAAGAAGTAGCTTTCCGGCTGCATTATCTTATGAAACATTGTCTGTAGGTTACAAATCAATTACTTGCGCATTTAGAGAATAAGATATTTGTGAGATAATTTAACATTAATATTCATATCGATAACAGCACATCCCCATTTATCTTAAACATTAAACTCTATATGTCTAGACATTTGTCAACAAAACCTTTGAAGTTTGTAAATAAAAGCTAAATATTGGTTTCAACTAAGAGAAGAGTTGGCAAATAAAAGAATTTTCATCTTTGAAATCAAATTCACATCAACTGAGAGAAAAAACACTACCTTATCAGGATCTTGCAACTCCTTGAAAGCGTTGTTCAATTTTATAAAAGCTTGGTTGGCCTGAGGATGCGAGCACTTGTCTGGATGCACCAAAAGTGACATCTTCCAATACCTGAACAAAAAGGCACCAGAAATTATTAACAATTATAAAAAATATATTAAAAATATCGAATTTACCCAAACCAATTGGTCTAAACTTTTGAAAATATAAATTTCTAGTCATTGTCTCAAGCTATGTTAAATAGATAAACTTCTCAGAAATAGTATCAGGCTATCAGCTAAGGGTGAACAAAAGTAACATTTAAAAAGATAGGCAATGAGGAATAAATTTCAGATTTCAATTAAATGTCCTTTAAAATTGCAACTGCAGATTGATATATAAATACGTTGGACATAAATAATCTGCAGTAGTTGATCGTGATAGTACAAAATAACTTAATGTGAAATATACAAGTTCGAAAGCTAAGAAATACCAAGTTTTTTTTTTGGATTAGGGTAAGTTGTAGTGTATCAATAACTCAAAAATCATACCTCTTCTTAATATTTTCAATGGAAAGGTTCCGGTTCAATCCCAAAATTTCATAAGGACTATCTGCCTCAACATCCATAATTCTTGCAACCTGAGATGAAAATATAATTGGTTAAAAGTTAAAAGTTAAAATATAAAAATTGTTGGTTATTTTCCATATTAGACTCCTAGATTATTACCTTGTATTTGATATATTATTGAGAAAGGATATTAT
>JBBMEF010000018.1:3961623-3979470 GCA_037832685.1 Sicyos baderoa | reverse complement strand
TGTTGTCCATCTTTTTGATTTGTAATTAACATAGATTCTTCCTTATGCAGATTCAGATTATGTCTCACTCAAGTAGCAATGAAGATCATGTTGATGAGGTCCCGATGGGCAGACAAGCTGGTTCTCGTAATTCAATGCTTCAAAATATCGGTGAATCTGCAAAGAAATACCCGAGCTAGATGATTTCTGTAAAAAAAAATAAATAATAATAAAAAAAAATAGCCTGCTTTTGATTCATTTTTAAGGCAGGCACGTATGAAGGCGGGCGCTGTCCGCCTTTAATTCCCTTTAAAGCTAGGACTTTTGAAGGCGGACGGTTGCCCGCCTTCAATATTTATTTATGGCGGGTCATGCCCGCCTTCTTTTGTCATTTTTGTACTAGTGGAACAACACTTATCGTATGTAGATTCCGGAACGACGATAGATTTTTTCGCTTGAATGAGTTTTCCGCTTCGTCGTCTTCAACTCGAGAGTTTTGCGAAATCGCCAATGACGTTTGAATTGTGGAGAAGACAAATGAACGCTGATAATGAATCTAGACATTTTTGGTAAATTGATTGGGGGCACCAATCATGAGATGTGAGATTTAAGAATCCAAAATTCTTTTTTTATTTTAATAATACCAAATATTCAAAATGCATTTAATGTGTGTATTAATGTTGTAATTTAGTTTTATTGCTTAATTATAAATGTTTAAACGAAAATTAGAATTGTTAATTTTTTGTATTTTTACCTAGAATTATAAATAATTTATTAATTTGGTATACTTTTACTAAAACCTCTTGAACCTATCAGCTTAAGTACTTCCAGACCTTCCTTGACTACTATTTTTACAAGTAAAAAATAAAAAAACAAAAAAGATATGAAACAGAACTTAAATTATAAGTTTAATGTAGAATATGATTAAAAATGTGCTATGTTTGCCCTAACTAATAGTTAGTTCAATTGGATTTTTTTTTTATGTTAAAATTTTTTGTCGTCTATATTAATTTAATATATATTTTTTTAAAATTCATTATAGTAAAATTATAAGCCTTTTTATTTCAATTTTATTTTTCATAGTCTCGTGACATGAAACTATCGAATGCACTAATACTATCGAATGCACTAGAAACTTTTTTGTGACACTGATCGAAAAATACTTTTTATCTTCTTTTTATTACGATCACTCCAATTTTTTATCATGCACAATTTTTGTCTTAAAAATACTTTAATTTATAATCTATTTAATAAAAAAAGAAAACCATATGTATTCTTAAAAGAAAAAAAAGTTAGTTATGAGGAATGGTTTTTGGTGTATCAAACACCAAAAATGGTTTCCTCAAAAAAAAAAAAAAAACACCAAAAATGGTGCAATTCAAAAACAAATATTTTGAAGTTGTGCCGCCATTATTTTGAAGTGGGGACTTCTCAATTATAAATCAATATCCTAGCTTAGCGATAGCCGCCATTATTTTATTATTATTTTTTTATATATACATTTAATTTAAGATTTTGTGTTTTAAAAATGTATTCACAGAAAAATAACAAAATGAGTAGCTTGAGAATTCAAACGTAGAACCAACATTCAAGAGGCAATTAAATTATGACGTGGCAGACATTTGTTCCACGGCAATTTATTGTTCATAAATGGGCGTAATGGAGAATATTCAACCTACATTTATTTCAAAAGGAAATTAATTAATGTGTAATATGTAATATGTTGGAATGACCAGTAGTTTTTTTTTTTTTTTTTTTGATGATAAAAATATATTATCTAATTTAGGGTTAGAGTTTATATGACTTAATGTTATTTTTAGGGGTGAACATGGATTAGGTTGAGATAGGTTGAAGTGATTTTTAACCCAATTCAAAAATTCGAGTTGATTAATTCTCCAATCCAACTCAACTCATTTAAAGACACAATCCAATTCTTTATTATTTATTTTTTTGAAAAATAAAAGATTTTATTTACCAACATGTTTCAATTTTACGGGATTTCATTTAAAGTCAAATGATGCCGATCTAAAAAAAATAAAAATAATGATTCCAAAAAACCAGAGTCTAGCTACAACAATAAATTTATATTTGGAGAATGTCATGCCAGTGAGATATGAAAAATGTAAAATATGAATGTAGTGTAACTAATTGATTTTTTTTCCAAAAAAAAAAAAAAAAATTGAAGAATGTAGAGAGTATTTTAAGAGTGATATATATGTTTAGAATAGTATGTAACTCATGCGAACGAATTTTGTTTCTTTATATAACTATTTTTTGTAATAGTTTTTGCCTTGATAATTTTCATATTTACTTTCGAGAAACGTTTTAAATTGTTAAATCAAAATTTAACGATTTGTAACATCGATTGAATTTGTTTCCTACGTCGTGAAAATCGTCGCCTTATTTAAGATTTTGTTGAATTTTTTAAACTTTAAGAGGTCCAGTATACTGTTGTAGGATTTTTCTAACCATGTTCTTTTTTTTTTGTCTTATCATCAAACACTTATGTAAGGAATTTTTACCCATAACAAAAATGAAAATATAAAAGGCATAAAAATAAATTTTACCTTTTATAGTTAGCAATATATTCGATGTTGAGTATAGATATTTTGATTTACAAATTCTTTTATGTATGTTACAAATTTATCCAATCTAGAACTTTTAAATTTTATTTTGGAGCTCAAAGTACATATATGGTCTCATATATATACACCTAATCTAAATACAATAGAGGCACAAGAAAATGTATTTATGGAAAATTTGAATTCTTATTCTTGTAATGTTGTATTCTCAAAGTTAAACCTTTATATTTGAAACTCTTATGAATATGAATTAAAATCGAGATTAAGATTAAAAATTGTGATCTCTTAACTAAGTATAAACACTTAATTAAGCATTTTAATTTTTTTTTTGTATATAATAATATTGAAGAAAGGAAATTCAATAGAATGCCTGAAATTAAGTTGAGATAAATTTAAAGGGAGGGAAATGAAGGAAGGCTTTAATTGAGGAAATTAATGAGATTTATTTATTTATTTATTTATTTATTATTATTATTATTATTATATATGTATTGAAAAGTATTAATAAGGAAATCAGAAGGCCAAAACATTGGACCACCTCATCTCCTCTTCTCCTTCACACTCCCTCATTTTGGGAACTTTTTTTTGCCTCCTCCAATTCCCTCACATGGGTGTTTGTTTGCCCTATTTAAAAAAGATTTAGAGGGATAATGAATTAATTTTTGTTTGATAACTTATCCCAAAACAAATTTTTACTAATTTTTTTTTATTTTTAAAAATAATTTTTTATTTATAATTATTCATTTATAACTATTCATTTATTTCAAATCAATCAAAATAACTAATTTTTAACAATTCAATTTTAATCACATTTTTTAATTATTCATTTTAAATCTATTTTAAAATAATATTTTGACTTTAACTCCTTTATATAAAAATCTTATCCAAATTTTTTTTTGCTACAACTTCAATTTTTAACTACTTAAAATAACTCCCTAAATTATATCCTCCTTAAATATGATAAACAAACCTCTCATCTTCCTATTTTTATTTAAAATATTAATATTTTTAAACAATTAAATGTTTATTTTAATTCGACCATTCCATTTTTAAATACCACTTATTATCTTCACTTTAAATCAAACTTAATATTAAAATATAGAAATGATTAGCGGTTTGATAGTTTCATTATTAGGTGGTAATTCAATTTAAAACAATGACTACAAGTTTAATCCCAAAAATCGATATTTATCTCTCATTTATTCAAGGTTAATAATACCTTTTGAATTTTCAAGATTTTTTTAAGAATTAAAAAGACTAAAATAAAATAAATTTCAAAGTTTAAAAACAAAAACAATACCATGTCCTTATTACCATTGACTACATTTGATTAGTATTTATTTAATTCAACGAATAAATTAATTTTAAAATTGATTGAAAGTAAAAAAGAATACATAACATAAATAAATAGAAACTGAGAGAAAAATAAGTAGAAGAAGAAGCAGAACAAAAGAAGGTGAACCAACCAAAATGTCCACAAAACTCTATCTCTCCTTTGTTCTTTTTCCACTGAACCCATCTGAAAAAGTCTGTCCACAACTCCCACTTGGGAAATCATTTCTTGGGATTCCCCTTTTTTTCTCCTCCCTTTTATTTCGTTTATTTAATTAAAAAAATAATAATATAGAGAATAATAATAACTTGCAACATTTGTTTTTTAACAACAAAGTCAAACCATAATATATATCTCCCATGGGTGTTTGTTTAGGATGGAAGTTAATGAGTTATATCAAAGACTTATTTCAAAAAGTTATTTTCGAGGAGTTAAAAATTGAGAATTGGAGTAAAAATTCATTTTGATGTAATTTTTGTATAAAAGAATTAGAATCAAAACTTTGTTTAAATTTAAATTTAAAATAAAGTATTATATGAGTTATTAAGGAAATTTACATGTATATTACAATAAGGCAAAAAAATTACATAAATAGTAAAATAATAAAAATATTTACAAATATAGCAAAATCAGATTTTATAAACTTCATCAATAGTGTCTGATAGAGTCTATCAATAGTATCTAAAAAAAAAGTTACTATATTTGCAATATTTTTAAAATGTTGCTATAATTTTAATGTGGGGTAGGAAATTTGCTATAGAGTGCAAATTCCCTAGTTATTATGATTAATTTGAAATGAATTATTAAGATAAGTGATTAGAAATGATTGAATAGTTTTAAATGAATGATTAGAAATGAAATTTATTTTTAAAAATAAATAAGATGAAGAGTTAATAAAAATTCATTTGGATATAGATTTTCCAAAAATAGTTAGTAAATTATTCTTTTAAATCTTCCTTAAATATGACAAACAGAAGGCCCTTATATGGTTTAATTCATTATAATTAAATATATTTTTTAAAATAAATATTATGAGTAACCACCTATTATACTCTGAGGAAAGTTATCAAACCAATCCAATTTAAAAAATAAATATAAATGTAGTTTTTTTTTTTAATTACAAATATAATATTAGTATTAATAAATGTTAAAACATATTAATAATTACTAATACAAATATTTTTAAATTTTCCTAAAAAAATCATATAATACAATTTGTCTATCATATATATAACTTTTAAAATTGAATATAATCCAATGATATATAATTCCAAGTCATGTTGGGCAATATGTTGTTTGTGATTTTTAGTACAATTCTGCAGTTTCATGATCCGTACATTCTGTTACTTTTTTTTTTTGTGTGGATGTTTTAAAACATTCGTTCATTTTTATTTGTTACATTGATAAAGTAAATAATCTGTCTTATGACTTTGGGTTTCTCAAAAAGTTTGGTATCGAAATAATTGAGTTCCATTGTTTCAAAATTAAAAAAAAAACAAAAAAAATTGAGTTCCATTTCTTTTTTTCTTTTTATTTTTAATAGGAAGCCTATTTTGGACGGATTTATCCTTTTCTGCATTGACCCATTAAAGAGAAAAAGAAACCCAGAGAAAAAAAAAAAATAAAAAAAAATAAAAAAAATCAGAGTTTCAGAGTAGAAGAGAGAGAAAACTTATAAACAAACATATGATTATAGCTCTGAGCAGGTCATCATCACCTCTATCTGATCTATATTTCTCCCCCTAAAAAAATCCCATTTTTATATATCTTTTTCTCTTTTTTAAAACAATATCTCTCTTTTTACCTTCTTTCAACCGACCATTTCTTCCAACAAAAAACCCACCAAGATTCCTCCTCCGCCGTCACCGCCGCCGCCCTCCGCCATCTGGGTTAGTCTCTTCTCACTCCATAACCCATAAAGATCCAAACTTTACTCCAAAAAAATAGTGGGTTTATCAAGTTGATGGCTCGAGAGCTTTGTGGTGGAGGAGGGTTCTACTTTTCCAATTCCAACATTCAAACCGGGTTCGGATCGGGCGGAGAACCGGCGGAGATTTTCAATTTGGGGTCAACCGTCGGCGGCGGCGACGGGTTTCATCAGAACATGATGGCGGCGGTTGAGCCGTGGGGGACGGCGGCGCTAGATGATTCTTCTTTGAGATGTGTGTTTCCAAATGAAACGCCAAGCCAAGGCCTTTCCTTGTCACTCAATAATAATCATCAAATTCAAGATCAATCATCTAATTTGCCCATTTTTCAGCTTCGAAATTCTAAGTTTTTGGGCCCTGCTCAGGATCTTCTTAGTGAGTTTTGTAGCCTTGATTCTTGTTCTTCTCCACCAAAAAATGAAGGGGATAGGCCAAAACAATGGGAATTGATGGAAGATTCTTCAAATTATAGGAAGTTGTCTCTTCAATCATCACTTGATTTCATGGAGTTGCAAAATAGAAAAATCAAGCTTTGTTCTATGCTTCAAGAGGTATAAAAAGATTACCCCTTTTTGTTGTTTTTGTTTAAATTCCTCTTTACAAGGTAAAAAGTTCTCTTTATTTCAAAAGGGTGTGAGTAAAAATCCAAACCTTTTCAACTTACTTACATGTCTTCATGAATTTGGAGTTATTTTGTTTATGTGGTTTAGAATAATCAATAAAGTTTCCAACTTTAAATTCCTTGGTGTGGAATTGGGTCCTAGGGTTTTTTTTTTTTTTTTAATAAATATTTCGTTTCATTAAATGCTCATTACCATTCCTATACTTCTTATAAAGCTCCTCATTTTCTTACATACATGAAATTTTGGATCTTGTAGGTTGAAAGAAGATACAAGCATTACATAGGGCAAATGAAGGCAGTGGTAGCACCATTCGAGGCTGTGGCGGGGAGCGGGGCGGCGAGAGTTTACTCGGCGCGAGCATCAAAGGCGATGTCGAGGCATTTCGGGTGCCTAAAACATGGAATTGTGAGGGAAATTCAGGCCACAAAAAAGGCAATGGGTGAAAAGGATCCAATTGCAACAGGTACTACGAGTGGAGTGACGCCGAGGCTTAGAGTGATCGATCAGGCTTTAAGGCAACAACGAGCTTTTCATCAAATGAGTTCGATGGAAAGCCAACCTTGGCGCCCTCAACGCGGCCTTCCCGAGCGTTCAGTTTCGGCTCTTCGCGCATGGCTTTTCGAACACTTTCTTCACCCGTAAAACACTAACTCATTATCTACAATTTTTGAAGTTTTGAGCAGGAATTTGAAATTGGTTTGTGTTTTTCTAATGCATTCGAATTTGATATTGTTTGATAGAGTAGGCGAAATTTTTATTGCATATAGTTAAATTATATGTCTTAGTTTTCATTCTTCTACATTTTACTTCAATAAAACTATCAACTACCTTGTTTTGTGCTTTCAAATATTTTTTTAAAAACTTTCAAAACTACCTTGTTTTGATATTTTCAAAAGAACTTGGTACTTAAAGGTATGTTTTAAAATTTTATTTTTGGTTTTTCAATATATGGTTGGTTATATTAGTTTTATAGGGTGGTATATAATTTATCAATAATTTTTTATTTAGATATTTTGAATAAGGGAGGGGGAGAATCAAACTTTTTCTTTGGAAACAAACACTTGCAGTTTAGTGGCTTTGTCCATTTTTTAAAATAAAAAACCCTCCCAAATTCTCAATCATTGATTTTTCTGCCAAATTACAAACACAACTCTTTTGGGTTTTTCCCCATCCAACACCCATTTAGATTCCTTTGTTTTTTGTCCCTATTGCTATCAATCATTTAATTCATTTCTCTCTATTTTATTCTTTTCCCCTTCTCTTTTAATTCTTATATTGCCTTATATTGTAATATTATTGACCTTTCTCATTCTTGTGTATGTATTTTTTTACTTTTTTTTTGAAACATTCTTGTATGGAGTGTGGTTCTTATTCTCTATAATAGTTGATTATTATTATTATTATTTTTAATGAAACTTTTGTAGGTACCCTAGCGATGTCGATAAACATATTTTAGCTCGCCAAACGGGTCTCTCAAGAAGCCAGGCAAGTCCAAAAAAATACATTAAAAAAACTTACATGATATCACAATAATTATAAAATTTATACTCCATTCAACCACTTTATTATTTAATTAAAGTTTACATTTTCAATGTGCATATCTTCATAGAAAATCCACTCTTTTATTATAATATAACCAAACCCCACATTATTCTTGTATCATTGGATGGATTTTGTATATTTAAGCCTTATTTTTCATGATGAGCAGTAAATTATATGTGTTTGTTGTTATTGTTTTGGTTTGTTTTTAGGTGTCCAATTGGTTTATTAATGCAAGGGTGAGGTTGTGGAAGCCAATGGTGGAGGAAATGTATTTAGAAGAAACAAAGGAACAACAAGAAGAAGAAAATAACAACAATGGCGACAATTCTTCCGATGGAGTGGAGGCCGATTACGATGGTGAAATTGATCGTAATCAATTGATCCCGACACGGCTTGTGGATCAAAAACCGACGTCGGAACAACTCTTGAAAATAGACTCAGAATGTCTCTCTTCAATCATTTTTAACAACTCCGAAAAGAACGATTCAAGAGTCATGAAAACCATGCAAAACCACCGCCACCGCCACCACCTCAACCACAACAACAATCAGACCTTTGACGCATTCGGTACCGGCGCGATGGAGCTTGACTTCTCGTCCTACAACCACCACTCGGGTAGTGATGGAGTTTCATACCCTAACAACATCTCTCAACATTTCCACAATGGTGGTAGCGGTGGCAGTGGCAATATTGTGTCGTTGACGTTAGGGTTACAGCAGCACGCAACAGCCGGTGGGAACAGTGGCGAAGGGGTGAGCATTGCCTTCTCGCCGACTGCGGCGGCGACGGCTCAAAGCTCCATTTTCTTCACAAGAGATCAGATTGAAGATTGTCAACAAGTTCAATATTCACTTTATGAAGGAGAAGCTCAAAATCTTCCTTATAGAAACTTGATGGGGGCTCAATTGCTTCATGACTTGGCTGGATGATGATGGCCTGAAAATCAGCCTAAAATATCAAAAGGGTCTCAGAGAAATATATCAGTTTTTGTTAGCTTGGAAATACTCCAAATACATTATATTATATACATGAAGATTTTTATATACTTGGGGAAGGGCTAGATTATTATTAATTATAGCTAGGTAGATCTATTTGTCCTTTTTAATTTGGGCTTTTGTTTTACATCTTCTCTAAGCTTGGAACTAAAATATAGCAAATTGATGGTTGGTGTTTTGAACATATTATGATTTTTTTTTTTTTTTTTTAAATGGAACATCATGCGGTTGGAAATGTGATTGAGGCATTTATGGATGAAGTTAAATTGAATTATTTAAAAATCTCATTTTGTGGTTTGTATGGTTTGAGCGTAATGCTCGTATTAAGAGCAAACAAGCCTCTCATTTGTGGGATGATATTATTGATAATCTATCTAGAGGGAAAAGTCTTAATTATTCACGGATTATTTAGTCTTATTCTTATTTTTTTCGCCTCATCCTACAAAGTTTGAATGCCAACAAAATTCGTAGATTAAACTCATCACTTTATGCACTTCCATACTCGCTTTGACCAATTGAATTTCCACTTAGGAAGCTGCTTCTTAGGGCCAAGTTGAATTGAATATTCAAAAGGGGTTAGGAAATTTGTGTATAAGGGCAATAAAATCATGGATTGGAAAGAAATTATAGAGTTGGGTTTTGGAAACTGGATGGAGACAAATTATTGGAGGAGATCATATCATAGTTTTTTTTGTAGTTTATTTGTATGTGACTTTATGAAGGGTGTGGGGATGGACCATTATGAGTATGATTATGTTCAAGAGCAAAGCAAATATGGCTTGCTTTGGCTCTTCAAAATCTTTCTAACTTTTATGACCTTTTGCTATGTGGTTGTGAAACTCCCTTTTTCATGTTTGTTTATTACCGCCTTTTGAAAGTGCCAATTTTTTTAACCTTTTTTTAGTACAAGGGGAATGAAATGGAGACATATACCCGTTCTTAAAGATCAAATATGTGACGCTGGTGTTAAATTGATTTACAATTACCAAACAATAAAATTATTGTGTAACTAATTTCGTTGATTGACGTTTTGGCAAAAGTATTAATAAATAGTTGTTGCATACCATAAAAATATAAGGTAATAGCGTCTTTCAAATACTATATAATGAATATGTGTGTTTAAATTCAAAATATTTCATTTAGAAATACTTTAAATTTGGTGTATTAACTCTAATCAAATTCCTTTAATAGCTAATAATAGACTAGTATCTTGTTTTATATAAATAGAGGTTAGTATATATTGATATATTACCATTGTGACAGGAGGAAGTTGTTAATTAATGAATTTAGTTGGAAAGTTTTGATCGAAATGGTCGGTGGCGCAATAGTTTCATTATTTAGTTTTAAACTAGTTAAACACCAGTTTGAGTTCGAACCGAAAAATCGGTATTTATAATCCTCTCTCAACTTATACTAAAAAAAAAAAAGAAAATAAAAATTTGAATCTCTAATTTTGATTAATTATATATTAGGTCAATTAAAATGTTATTTCAGGATTTGAATCTCACATCCAAATGTTATTATCTTAGAGAATCTCATATCACAAGAAGGAAATGGTTGGTTATAAAATAAAAATGAGAGAAAAAGTATATCCTCAAATTTTTTAACTTTGGAACTCTAGTTTTGATAGCTACGTATATAACATATAAGGATACGAGAAAATTCGAACCAACTTACTTTATTTGTTGAAGATATATTTTAATTAATTATACTACATTTATTTCAATTGTCCGTTTTTTTTTGGTTTGAAATTACAAAATTGGAGGTGGGGGAGACACGAACACAAGACCTCATGATCATTAGGTGAGTATTGATGCCAATTAAGCTATGACTTTGTTGGCTCAATTATCCGTTTTAGTATCTATATACTAAAATATAAATAGAGAAATAATTATGAAGAATATATTTAATCTATTATATTATTATTTACATTATAATTTTCAAAACAATTCATTTATAGCACATAATTTTCTATCGAGATAGAACTTAATCAGTAATAAAATGAGTCTACTTTATATATAACTTTAAAACATAATTTTCTATCAAGTTTAAGATAATTTAATCACTCATAGAACTCAACCAATATAAAATTTAATTTGGATTCTTTTTTGTTACAAATGAATTAATTTTGATTTTGTGCTATACATGCAAAATCCCCATATAAATACTTATTTCAACAAATCTATAATTGAGGGGGTTTGTACAATTATTTTTGGTTAATTTATATGCATTTCTATTTTCAATTTTTTTTTTTAAAGAATCGTAGCATTCGCCCATTCAGTTGTCTACTCCAAAATGATTATAAGTATTTACAATGTGCAAATTAATAAATTGATTATTAATTATACATTATACACTTGCAAGCAATAAAATGAAATGGGCTTTCTTTTCCACTAATATGCAAGCAATAGGCCCATACCTTCAATGAAATGAAATAAAATGGGCCTTCTTTTCCATAATATTTCAAGCAATAGGCCCATATACACCATGTATCATTTATCTTTGGAATATCTTTATCTGAAAGGCGAGTCATTAATATCTTATAAAAAATGTGAATTATTTTTAGTTATTAAGGGCCCGTTTGATAATCATTTCGTTTTTTTGTTTTTTGTTTCTAGTTTTTTATTTTTGGTTTTTGATTTTGAAAATTAAAAATAGTATATGTTTGATAACTCATTTCAATTTTCTATTTTTAAAAACTAAAAACCAAAAAACATGTTTGATAACTATTTTTTGTTTTCAGATTTTACATTTCACTTGGCTTTTTTTTTCTTCGTTTTTTACTATTTATTCTTGATTCTTTGATATTTTTTTAAAAATAAAAACAAAACCTTATTTTTAAAAGCTTCTTTTTTTAGATTTTATAATTTTTTTAATATTCTAAAAATGTTTTTAGAATTTTAAAATCAAAATCTAAAATTGGTTATCAAACGAAATTGTTTTCAAAATATTAAAAACAAAAACAGAAAACCAAAAACGAAATGGTTTGACCTAAATACTTTTGAGATTCAATAAAAATGTGAATTATTTTGGTTGTAAATCAATTCAATACGAGGTCGATTTCAAGAATTGATATTTATCCCATTTTCCTCTCCTCGTATGTACTCAAGAAAAAAAAAACTTAACTATGGATGAACTCTCACCATAAAGAACTCAAAACAAAAACCCAAAGGGCATGTTTGCGCCATGGAAAAATGGTGGAGTTGGCTTGATCTATTCCATGTTTGCCCCATGGACTTTCATAAGTCCATCCAACTCCTACCCAACTCCACGCATGGGCCCCACATTTTTATTTAAATATTAAAATATTAAAAAACTACTCAATATTTATTTTTTTATTAAAATAAAAACTTCAACCATTCTCTTTCCATCACATCATACATAATTTTATCTTTTCTTTTCTTCCTCCCAAACATAAACTTATTTCACTTATCTTCTCTTCCCATCCCAACTCAACCCAACCCAACCCAACCCCATAAAGCGAAACATGTCCAAAGTTTCTCAAACAATCTTTTTTATTTATTTCTTAGAAAGAAACTTGAAACATCTCTCTAGACGCAATTATAAAAAAAATATATTCATGATTTCACTTTCTAAATATAAAATCCTTAATGTCTTTTTTAATAAAGAATGTTATAAGTTGTTAGCTTTCATTCCAACACCCATCACAAAAAGAACTCTTTTTTTTTACAGAGGAATAATAATTTTTTTTTTCAATCATATTCTAATTATTTATATAAAGTTATCGATCAAAATCTTAATTTACTAAGAGTACAAAAAAGAAATAAATTTTTTTTCAGAAGGATGAAATCTCCATAAATTATTTTACTTCACTGATTTCACCTTCTCTGCATATTCCAACTTCAATCTTCATCGTCTTCTTCTCCTTCGATTTCATCACTCTGCAGCAATTTCTCCTTGGAGACTAAAACATAAACAAAATCATTAAGAAAAATTTCAATTTTACAATAAAAAAATATAGATTTTTAAGTTATATTACAAAGTACTTACTCTGTCCCACAAGTTGGGGTCTTGCTTCTTGACCACCTTAACAATGTCGATGCTCCCCGGGCTTGGGCTCTTCCATTTACACGTCGGCTGTGGCACTCGGTGACGAGTGTACTTGCTGATTGTCTGCCCTGTCGTCGAGTTCACTTGGGCGTCGGCAAAGTAAAACACAAATGCCTTTTGGCAGGGGTTTCGGCTGACGGGTCGGGTGTTGAATGTGTAGGCTGTGTAATCAGCGCGACGGTACCAGTTGAGGAATGTTCTGGCCGGCATTTCAACTTCGCGAGGCGATAGAATGCCGCGGAAGACTTGGATGGCGAAGCCCCACGAGACGGAGACGGTCCAAGTCTTGGACTTGTGGTAGCAGATGGATTGCTGCATTAAGCCGGCAGAGTCGAGTTCCATCGGAATTGTGAGACGTTGGAGGGCCTGGAGGCGTGTGACATTGGGGAAGATTGGCTCGACAACGTCGAGGTGGTGAAGCGACACGAGAGGCGTGATTGGGTGCGCTGCGAGCAGGCCGAATAGATTGCCATACACATCGAACTAATTGATCGTTCATTTCAAAACAAACCCAGAAAAAAAATGAATTTATTCAGTAAGATTGTCAAGAATTATATGCACATAAGAAATTCAAAGATTAGACACAAGGGACCATGCAAATCAATGACACGTGGCATAGTTTTGCATCATCGACAAGTCTTGTGGGACCCCCACTCCTTACCATCAAATAGTAGATCTCACTGACTTTATGATTTTCGTTTTAATATTATCAAAAAAATTGACCCATTTTGCCAATTTTGGAAAAATATAAGTTTTAGTTCTAAAAAAAATTAAAATTTAGTATTCTAGTTCGAGTTTAAGCTAAAAGTAGCATAAATCTACTGCCATGTTGTATAATCTAGTAATCGTAAGGTTAGAATCTTCCCTCACCCAATATTATTGTATCAAAAAAAAAAAAGTTAGAGTTTAATATCTATGATAATTTAATTTTTATAGTTTAAAAATTAGAATTTAATCTCCTCGAGTGATAAAATCTAAAATGGCTTTTAATAACAAATTAAGTACTTGAAAGTTAGATTTTCATATATCAATTGATAAGACAAAAAAGAACATATCATTTATGTATGATATTTAGGGCTTGTTTGGTGGCCCAATTTCAGCCTGGGAAGGGAAGGGAAGTGTCCCTTCCTAGCATTTGGGCCACTGAGTCGAAATTAACCGGCTGAGGACCATTAACCCGGCGCGTGGCCCGGCCATTTCCCAGCGCGTGGGCTCCACCTTCTTTTCTTTTTTTTTTCTTTTTTTTTTTTTCCTCTCGTTTCGCGCCCAGTTTTCTTTTCCTTTTCTTTGCTTTTTTTTTTTTTTTTTTTCTTTTCCTTTTCTTTTTGGATAAGAAACAATTTCATTATAAATATGAAATTACATGGACAGTATAGTCCCCAAAATTACAATAAGGCTCTCCAATTAAACATTAGAGAGTCAAAACTATAAAAATCAAAAGTGGGGTAAAGTTTGATCCAAGAGACCACCGAAGATACAATATTATCCATAAATCTATCAAAAGAACAAGCTTTATCCTGAAAGATACGGTAGTTTCTTTCCTTCCATATATGCCAACAAAATGCTCTCATAAAGCTTTCCCATAAAATCTTCTTTTCCTTTCTAAAAGGGTGGTCAGTAAGGACGATGAGCAACATAGTGGAAGGATTGTTAGGCAAAGGAAAGCTCCATTTGAAAGCCAATCTAATAATTGTGAGGTCATCAATAGCTGATTGTAATGTTTTCAGTATTATCTGGAAAAGTACAGAAAATATCAACGAATAAATTGTAATGTTTTCAGTATTATCTGAAAAAGAAAATGTTTTGTTTAAATGTTTTTTTTTTTAAATAACAAACAATTGCATTGATGAATGAAATATAGGAGAGCTCCAAACACCTAAAGGATTAGAAGAAAGATCCAATTGGAGGTAAAAAAAGATAAGCTGAAAAGATTTAAAGGATAAATGTGTTTGCACCATAAAAAGACATTAGAAAGAACATTTTCAATCAAATGATCAAAATTAAAGTATAAATCCCTAGTCCTACAAAGGGAAATGAATAAAAGGAAAGTTTTGCTTTATGCTTCCTAAATACCATCATAATTTAGTTGAATATTTTCCTAATATCTTAATTTGGAAAACTTAGAATCTGTCTAATACAAAGTAACAAAAGAGAGTACAAATGTACATTCCATCATATTGTCGTATTAGAAAGGTGCTTATGGTGAGATTACATGACTTGATATCCACCGAAATATCAGTTAACTGAACGACATGATAACTGATAAGTATGCTTAAGCCGGGAACTCGAGCATCAAAATTTAAAATAAGATTGTTGTTTGATATCAAAAGCATCGATAAGACATGAAAGAGAGCAGGACTTAATTGGGAAGGAGTCGCATTACACTTTCCAAATCCATAGTTGTGAAACTTGAGATAATGGACACAGCTTTTAAGCAAGATGCCAAAAGTTACCTCTTCAATGGACTCGAGATAGTGACTGACTCCACCGTTGAGCTCGGAATGATTTTGAGGAAATGTAAGGAACTCTCCAACTTCCACCAACCAATCATGTTTCTTGATGAAAGTAGCAAGTTTAGGATGTGCCACATTCTTGTAAAGTATCTGCAAAATTTATTACTATAAAAAAAAAATCATAACACTCAAAGTGATAAGTTAAAACCTAACACTTAACAGATGTATTCTTCCGTACCTTTGAATTGCTCTCCGGCCAGTGCATTGGATGCTCGTATCCATTGGGAGGAAGAGGCACAAGGCACATTGGAGGTTCTCTAGGGCAACTCCTTTCCCTATGCCGATAGGCCTGCGGTTTTACCACTCCAGCTTCAATGTCAATACAAGGAATGTAATTGAATTTACTTCTCGCTCGGCATAGTTTCCAACTATAATGAGCATTCGGATCAAACAATGGACCTTTTCTCTTGACCTTTTTCACTTTATCTTTTGGCTCAATCCTCTCCTCCGGTTCTTGATCTGAATCACCGAGATCACCTTCTGTTTCAGCCTCATCATCTTTTTGCTCACCTTCTTGACCATCTACCACTTCCTGTTCTTCCTCCTCATTTCCCTTCTGTGCATCTTCATCCTCAGATTCATCTGCTCCTTGATTCTCTTTTTTTGCAACCTCTGATTTATTATCTTTATCTTTCACATTCTTCTCTTTCGCTGCGCCATGATTCTTTTCAGATGCATGGTTACTAGGAGACTTAGAATCAAACCCCTTAACCTTTTTCCTATCCTTTTCATCTAGATCAGATTTCACTCTATCTTTTGCATCTCTGCTCAATTTTCCCTCATCTATTTTCTTCCTATTATCAACTTGAGCTCCAGGATTCCTTCCTTTCGTGTTTCCTGTCACCGGTTCGCCAATGTTGTCGAAACTCTCTCTCTGAATCGTTACGGACGTGGATGGAGAACCAAAAACAGTCCAAATGACCACAAAACAAAGCCCTAAAATAACCACTGCTGTCAACTTCGCGCAAAATCCATACGAACGCTTGGCTTGGCGAGCAAGCCGAGCTATAGCCATTCGTCCAACCACAGTTCTACTGAATCTTAAATTACAAAAACACTAAGAAAACTGAAATCCGATTCACTCAAAGAAAAACAACGCATACAAACTAATAGAACAAGAACTTGAGAAACACAAAAAACAGAACTAAATTACTTCAAAGAACATCAAATTTTTCGAATCCAAATACAAAGATCTGATAACTATATGAATGAATACTCAAAGTGAGAGTAATCGAAGCCACCGTCGGAATCAAAATGAATGAACACTCATCTAGCTCATAAATGCGAAGAAGATTCTACATCCAGATTCAAAAAATGAATTAAGAGATTCAGATTGCTTACTTGCAGTAGCAGGAACATCAGATCCTGGATTTCGATCACCAAAAACAGTTACGGAGATCAATTTCTAAGTAGAAACGTGAAATAGTTTCATGAAATCGTAAGAAATGAAAGGGAAATGGCGTCGCCGGAAAATGAAGCTAGCGTGAGAGCGAAATGACCGGGAATTGACGCAATGCGACGGCGGGGAAATGTGTGTTAAGAGTCTGTGGAGTGCGTGCCGTGCACGTGCGAGGAGGATTTGCCACGTCTTTTGTTACTTTTATTTTTTATTTTTTCCTTTTTTTTTTATTTCGCGCGCGTGGGTTTGAGGAGAAAATTCGGGATTTGTCAGCGATCTACGGCTCGTAATTGATACGGAAGAACCGGAAGAAAAGCAAATGGATATTATTACCATTATTATCTAGGGTTTTTTTTTTTTTTTTATGTATAACAAAAATGAGGTAAAAATTTGTATCTATGATATTGAATAGTGATTGAGTTTAATCACTGGTTATTGATTGAGTAGAGGTTGATGAGCTTAATCACTTAACAAACTGATTGAGTTCAATCACTAGTTATTGATTGAGTTTAATTGCTCTGAATTTTGCTATAAACCAATTTTTTTTTTTTTTTTGAAACAAGGTAACCACGCCCGTCCTTAGGCCCGGCACCAAAGACATCGAAGGAGTATGTCACAGGTGAGTTTCGAACTGAGACCTCAAAGGGAGCATACCTTCATAGCCCAAGCCTCCAACCACTCTGCCACCCCTTGGGGACCTATAAACCAATTTTTGATATAAAAAAATGTGCTATAAATCTAATAAATGATCCTAAAATTGCTATACATTACAAATTCTCTATTATCTATTATATACTCAATTTGCAAAAAAAAAAAAAAAAAAAAAAAAAAAAAAAAAAAAAAAAAAAAAACTAAACCCCCCCCCCCCCCCCCCCCCCCCCC
>JBBMEF010000018.1:3938795-3949942 GCA_037832685.1 Sicyos baderoa | reverse complement strand
CCGAAAACGAGAACAAACAGACCAAGAAATCGGGGAGAATAAGAAGATGGTATCGACGTCTCAAGCGGAAGGAAGGTGCTGTTTGGAATGTGCAGAAACTCACTACGACTGGTCAGAAATCGAACTTTAGAGAACTTCAAACCCTAAAGCCGTCGGGAGGAATATGAAAAGTCGAGTTCTGTTTTGTGTTGTGATAGGAAAATGGAAAAAGGAAAAGGGAAAAGATGAATGAAAATGACGTATTTATTAGCATCAATCATGTGGGTGCATATTTCTCTACATGGGATGGAAGTTTTAAAACTTTCCAAAACTAAAATTCGAAATAGGAGGGTACATATGTAATTGAACAATTTCTATATTTTTGAAATTAAAAGGGAAAATTTAGTTTTGTTAATATTCTCATAGAAGAATAATTTTGCAATTACTTTCTAAAGATGGTCTAAACATGCAAATCGAGATTTAATAAATTGGTCTCCGTACTTTCATGGTTATTTTCTTCCCTAAAAATTATATCAAAAAGCATTTCTACGAAATAAATTGCACGAATAAACAGTAATTTCCTTTCAATAACAATAGTAATCTAATAAAGAAAAATAAAAAAACAATAGTAATGTAGATACACTCTTCAAGTCTTTGCCTTGTTTAAAAAAAAAAAAAAAAAAAAAAAAAAAAAAAAAAAAAAAAAAAAAAAAAAAAGATTTCCATTTTTTACTACTGTTTTTTATTTTCTTATTGACACAATAAACTAAATGGCAGCCACAAAAAGCAATTTGCTCCATACCAGATTATGAAGCAATAGCTTCCCACCAATTTCCCACCATTTCAGTTCATGAAAAAAGCAATCAATCCATTGCAGAAGAACTCAAGCTTTCACCTTCTCAACCCAAGAGGTTTGTTTTAAAGCAGCAGCCTTCAATCCAATGCGAAGAAACTAACTTCAAAGTGGCCTGAGGTTATGCTCGACATGGCAATGGTCGATACACAAGCTACAACAGCCTTGATCGCAGACCCGAAACACAATGCAAGTGTTTAATTTTGCCTTTCGATATCTCGAAACTCTTCTGGTTCGGGGACAATTTCATTGGATAGCCTTTTGTTCGAAGACGAGAAATCATATCCACAGCTGCCATGGGAGTTTATTCTTCCCGGTTGCTTTGAGCCGCCACTGCCACTTTCTCTATGCACATCTGATGAGCTGTGTCTCCAGCTACCATGAAAAGCAGCACTCCAAGATCTTCTTGATGAAGTTGCGCGCAGCCTGCCGGAGCTAGAGCTTTCTTCCCTGACTACTTTCAAAGGATTTTCAAGAGCTTTAAGGATGTATCTCATGAGGGGTCGTCTAGATGGTTTCGGATTCAGGCACGACCTGGCGATGAGCGCCATTGCCCATACCTCTTCTAGAAGATCGTCGTCGATCATCAATGACGGATCGACTATTTTTGTTACGAGTTCCTTATCGTGGATACTTATGTTGGCTAAGGTGTGTTCCAACCACTCCTTTGTTGTAGCATCATCTGCCTTGCTGATACCAAGCTTTCCCGTTACAAGTTCTAATAACACTTTACCAAAACAGTAAATGTCTAGCGAACAGGATGCTGGTAAGGAGCCTGTATACAACAAATTGGTAATGTCACACTCCAATAGAGAAAATAGAAAATCATTTAGTTGAAAAAAAAAACATTACATTGACTAACTAATTGTGAGTTTTATCTACTGCTTTAATACTAAGAATTTACATTAAACAGCCTTCACCCCGCCAAATTATGCCAGCAATAGACTTTGGGTAAAATCTTCTGTAGCCAATTTACCTTTTTTCTCAATTAGCTATATGTTCAAAACAAAGCATTTTTTTTTTTTTAAGTTAGACAATAATTGGAGGTAGGAGAATTCGAGTCTATGACCTCTTAGTTTATGATCACGCACCTAAGTGATGCAAATTATGGTTAACTCCTTAATGTGAGGTTGACTCTCAAGCTATGTGCATTTATCTTTCTCTTTTTTTTTGAGTTCTACGACAATTGGGATGGGGGATTCAAACTCATATCTTCTTAGTCATTGCTCTTGCTGGCAGCTATGTGCATTTATCTTACTTAGCTATTAGGTATGAATGTATGCTTAAAAGAAAAGAAATCTCAGGAGAAATCCGTACCAGAAGAGCATTGTTCCGAGCTTCTGCACAAGGGAATAAAAAAGATGGCATTAGAATTTTGATAAAATAATAAACAAAATCTTTAAAGCTGCAAGACTCGAGAGAATGATCTTGACATAAATTAACAAATATAATTGGGTAAATAATGATTACAACTGTGACGATTCTCTGAAACATCTATGAACGTTAACGACTCAGTTAACACCCACTTATTTTTATTGAAACAAGGGTAACCACGCCCGTCCCTAAGTTAGGCACCAGGAGACATCGAAGGAATGAAGGCACGGAAGGTGCCTACAAATTAATGTCACAGTTGAGTCTCAAAACTGGAACCTTGAGAAGAGCAGACTTTCAAAGCCCAAGTCATCAACCAACTGCCACCCCTTGGGGACGGCTAACACCCACTTATTAGACACTAGATAAACTAATAACAAAGGGTATTGTCTGCTCAACATGATTTATTTATGCATAGTATAAGAAAAATGATTGACTGAACAGCAAGGTACAATTATAGGGATTCTATCATTAATTTTTCAATTAAACCAACTTTTTTGCACCAAAAAAAATGCTTAACTATGATTCTACTTAAGATACATACTGTGGCTTTCTTCGCAATCTCCTGAAGACATTTTGGTGCTGATCCCCTTCTAGAACACAGGCCTCACTCAAGCTTCCGAGACGCACTTCGAATTTGTCATCAAGGAGGATACTGCTTGCTTGAATATCTCTTTACCCATTTAAGAAAAGAAAAGTTAATACATTGTCTTATACCTTATAAACAGGTTATATAGTACTTGTTCAACTAATATCATTAAAAAAGGTAGTTGTTTCACAAGTAGATGTCTTTTTTTTTAATATCGACTGTGACTATCCGGGCAATTACGCACACCTCGATTATTGTCATGAGTCATCATTTAGATGCCAAGGAAACCTGTAGAAATTAATTCCTAGGTAGGTGGGCATTATGGATTGAATCCATCACCTCTTAGTTTTCCAATACTTTCTTGACCACTAGACCACTCCATAATCATTAACATACGAAGTTTATAATACCACAAAGAAAGCTTGTTGATTGATACCTGTGGACGAGAGGAGGGCTACACTCATGATGCAGGTAAGATAGGGCCTCAGCAGCTCCAATTGCTATTTTCAATCTGATAATCCAATCCAGGGACTGCACATTGTCATTTTCTGAACTGGAAGCATTCTGCAAACAATTAGCCAAGTCCCCATTTGGCATACATTTGTACACGAAGAGCTTCTCATCCTCGCGCTCAAAGCAGTGCCCCAAGAATGGAACAAATCTCATGTGTGAAACTTTGCTGAAGAAATCGAGTTCCAGAGAATACGTTTCGTTCTTCAAATACCGCATATTTACCTTTTTTATCACAACAGGAAGGCCACCCTCCAAGAACCCCTTATAGAGATCTCCAGAGTGGCCATTTTTTATAAGATTGTCTTTGCTGAAATCCCCAGTGCTTTGTAGCATCTGATCATAAGTAAATGAATCTCCCAAACCAGCAAAGTAGATTGGATCCTTTGCAAGTGAAGGGCTGTCTCCATCTGGAACAGGACCCACATTTGCTTTTCCTCTTTTGTTTGCTTTACCTTTACCACAAAATTTCAAGACCACTACAAGGATTAGCACAAAAACAACACCAAAACCCAATCCACCAAATAGCCCCACCTTTATGAACTTCGAGCGATAGTTTTTTACAGGATGACGCTCGAGTTCATCTCGATTCCCCTTCCCTAAACCTTCAAAATTCAAGGTTCTCTCAGAGTAGAAGAGGCTACAATCCTCAAAACTTCTTTGATCCGGCAACATTTTCAGACAGTTTCCATGGAGGATAACATTATGACTCTTGCTAAGCACACTCCCCTGGAAATAGTTACCAGATAAATCGACGGACGCATTCGATTCGAGCGGTAGAGTTAGAGGACCATACAGAACATTATTCGAGAAGTTGAATGCAGCACCACTGTTTGGTACAAAACTCGGCAAGGGACCCGTAAAGTTGTTGTTGGATGCATCAAGAAACTGCAACTTGGGGTGTGATAGCAAGTCACTATTTAAACCACCATCAAGTTTATTTCCTCTCAAAACCAAATCTTCTAACTGAACAAGACTTGAAAACAACTCATCTGGCAATGGACCCTCTAAGCCATTATCACCAAAATCCATTTTTCTCAAACTCCTTAACCCTTTCAAACTCGCAGGCAGCGCACCCGAAAGCGAATTCTTTCCGAGATCAAGCACCATCAATGCTGACAAGCTACCCAGTTCACTTGGTATGGAGGATATCAAACTATTGTCCGAAAGATTCAACACTAACAACTTATTAAGAGTACCAAAACCGGGCGGGATCGGTCCCGATAGATAATTCGAGGCAAGTTCGAGCCGTGTAAGATTATTAAGAGATGAAAGATAGGAAGGAATAGACCCAGTAAGCAAATTTCTTGAGAGATCAAGAACAGTTAACTGAGATAACTGTCCAATTGAAGAAGGCATAATTCCAGTAAGATTATTCCCAGATAAACAAAGAACATTTAGCTTACTAAAACTCCCAATAGAGAAAGGAATTGAACCAACAATGGAACAAGAGCTAAGATCAAGAACTTCAAGTGCAACAAGAGTCGAACCGAACCAGTCCGGAATCGACCCGGGAAGGGAAAAACCGGAGGCATTGAACGAAACCAAGGAGGTCAAATTGGCAAGCGCATCGACGGCGAAACAAGGGCTGAGCCGCCCACTGTGGGTTCGCCTCAGACCGGACACAGAAATGCCAACGACTCGACCGGATTCGCACCGAACTCCGGTCCAATTGGAACAGGGGTTCGTCTTTTTCCCCCAATCTCTGCCTCGTAACCCTAATGATGATCGGAGACCTAATAACGCCGCCATGTCCGTACCGGAATTCAACAAATCCTTTTGACCTAAACCACACTGAATCAACAGCAATAACATAACTGCTTTTACCAGATAACGCCGGCGAGCTCGAAGTTCCATCGCCGGTGAACTAAACACCTTTCGCCCGGTGGTCAAAGACTTTAGGTTCGAGACTCACCTGTTACATTCCCGTGTCATTCCTTTGATGTTTCTCGTGCCGGGCTTATGAATGGGCCTGGTTATCCTGGTTACAGTAGATCGAAGCTCCAATTTCCTTAGAAATAGGTGTGATTAGGAGCAATACTCTGATTTCATTCGATGTCTGCCCGAGTCTGGCCTAAGGATGCTTACTGGTTACAGTGAAGCAAAGCTCGGATTTCTCGATTTTTACAAAAAAAAATAAACAGGAAATTCAGAGTAGATTTTGAAGCTTCATTTGCAAAACTCCATCGTCGTCGTCGCCACCTAAAATCACGAGAGATGAATCTACGTCTTAATCAGAAACCGCCATTAATGCAAACACAAGCTCACCAACAGAGAAAATAATGAAACAATAATTCACATCACTTTCCGAGAGTAACCCATTTCGATTCACAGCTCTACTAAATGATCGAGAAAGCGAAAAACTCCGAATGCCAATAATAGAATGGAGATTAAAGAAATTGTTGAAGAACTTTTTTTCTGGTGGGGATTCATCAGAGACAATAAAGAGCACATAAGCTGTGCTTCATCTGATTCAAACCTTGCCTTTAACTTTATTTGATTTTTCCTTTTCAATAAGTGGGCGGAAAGAAACTCCGCAGGAGAAGAATCCAAACTCATTTTGGACGCCATTCGATGTCTATTCTGCAATATTATCTGTGATTTGTTTATGTTAGGACGAAATTACACATGGAAATACCATATTGATAATTGATTATTCTTTCGGGCTAGGTAGAAAGACACGGGAGTTCATTCATTGTTTAGTTGTAAATCAGTTCAAATCAGTATTTATATCTTCCCTCTCCCAATTTATGCTAGAAAAAAAGTCACATTTTATTTATTTTGAAAACATTGTCAAAACATTTGGATTTATTTTTTTCTTTTTTAGAGAATTTATAGATAATACTTTTTTGAATGTAAATTTGAAATTATTAGTTAAAATAATAGTGATTATAAATTGACGGTTAAAAGTAAATTAGGTTGAAGTGTTAAAAATGAATGATTAATTTTTACAATGTATTTTACAACTATGTTGTATGATCTAGTAATTTAGTCCATAAACATACTTTACATACACGTAAGCTTACTTACTCACTCGTAAGTACTAATAAATAAATAAATATATCGTTAATTGTTGGTTGAGCTAAAGTGTATTCTTACCATGCCTAAAAGAAAAATATATTCTTATAATCAATGAATCACGATCAAAATCTCTACTTCATCTTATGACCCATTTAAATTCGATTTGGATTGGATAGTCCACATTGCATTTTTTTTAAATGTAATATTTTATATAGTCAAATTAAACATCCGCCATAAATTAGTCTAGTTGTTTAAGTATTATAATATCAAATAGTATGTCTGGTTAGAATAATTGAAGTAAATGTAAGAGATTAATTTATGAAGTATTAATCATCAAATTTATCACCTTTTAATTAAGACTCTTTTTAAGTATATAAATTAATATTTAAATCTCAAAAGTATTATACACAATTTTAGTATCTTTGAAAAACATCAAACACAATTTAAAAAAAAAAAACCATTAAAAAAAAAATACAGCTTTGTTTAAAATAAACACACACAACTTTTGGGATTAAACTTCTAATTAATGTTTTTTTTTTTTTTTGACAAATGTGTGTTTTGAAGAATCCATCTCCAAACAGTAGTATTTTTCAAAAAAATAAATAAAATAATAATAATATGGCAGACAAAAATAGGTTGATAGAGAGGGACCGGGAGAAGGACCGAACATGACGTGGCAATTCTCTAAATGGCCCTTCCTCTGTTTGTTGGCCAAGCACTCAAGCAGCTCCTGGACAGTAAGAGCACGATTGACTTGAACAGATGAGTTGGGTTAGGTTAGATTGGGATGAGAAGAGAAAATAAGAGAGAAAAAATTTATGTTTGGAGGGAATGATAGTTATGTTTGATGAGATGGAAAGAGAATTGTTGAAATTTTTAGGGGTTTTTGCGGGAATAGACCAAATTGATAAAATATTTACAACACTAGGCAAATTTGAAAAAAATTAGCAATCATAATCAATATACAATATAAAGTGATACTTTTTATACTGAATAACTAATACATAATACAATATGATGAATATTATTTATATTGTATATTTGATTATGGATGTTAAATATTTTCAAATTTGTCTAGATTTGTAATTATTTTGTAAAATTGGAGTACTCAATACAATTTCCCAAATTTTTATTTAAATAAAAAAAATAGATATTTAGTAATTTTTTAATATTTTAATATTTAAATAAAAACGTGAGACTCATACGTAGAGTTTGGTAAGAATTTGGTGGACTTGTGGAAGTCTATGAGGCAAACATAAAATTGGCTCACATTCCTTTCCAACTCCTCATTTGTCCATGAGCCAATCGTGCCCTAACACTGACAATGACTTATTATTGAGTTTTTTTTTTTATGCCTGGTAAATTTTTGGTTGATGGTGATTTTAAAAATTAACTAATTTATCAAATAAAATTAAAAAGTTAATATATAGTTTTAAAAGATATTGATTTTTATTTTTATTTTTATTTTTAATAGATCTTAAATTTTACGTAGAGTATTTTTTATAGGTTATGTGTTTACCTAGCCAATCTAAAATATTTTTATTAATAATATCATGTATGACTTAGTAACCATACGGTATAAAATATAAATATATAAATTTTATTATTCAATTTTTATTAAATACAAATTCATTTTGCACGAATTCAAATATGAATATCTTTTAACATACTACATTTAGTTGGTCAAGTAAATTATAATTAATTAATATGATCACATGAATTAAATTCATATATTATGTACGATCTAGTAAGTAATATATTATAAATTCAAATCAGTCACCATCTTTGTTTTAAAAAAAATCTTGATTTGAATCTCATTTTAATTTTATTTGAATAAATATTTGTTACCATTAGAAAATTTTAACGTGTCTTACACGTGTGTGATTTATTTCTACATATTTTTTATGTTATTTTACAATTTATAAATAAAATATTTATTTATTAAGCTAATTTTCAATTTCTCACCTTTAAACATTTTAATATTATAAATTAAAAATTGTAAATAAATATTAATATAAATATAAAAAACAGAGATAAAGATATAAAAATAATTATTCATAACCACAAATAAAATGTTGCAAGCTAATATACTATTTTTAATAAGACATAAAATAGTTTAAGAAAATAAATTAAATTAAATAAAACTCTATTTTTGTAACATCTTCCTTACCACAAAAATATTATTATTCCAAAATTTATACATTGACAAATAAATAAGAAATAATTAAATAAATTAATTATAAAAAATGCATTAAAGTAATTTTCTAGAGATATCATTCAAGTTATTATATAAGTTAATTTTTATAGATTAATAATATTTACGATCAATTTGTTTAACCATATTAATACTCAATTCAATTAAAAAAATTGAACTAAAAAAACGAAAGAAATCAATCAAAGAAGATAAAAAAAAATTACAAAAAATAAAAAAATAATAATAAAAAATAAAAATATATTCAATAAAATAGTTATATAATATTTAATAAAAAAAATCAAAGATAAATTCAAAATTTTATAATTAAATTTTTTCAAAAAATCCATCTATGTTAACAAAATAATAATTATTATTTTTTTATAAAAAAAAATTGTTCTTTTAATTTTATAGATTTCTGAATTATATTATTTATCTTACAAAAAAATCAAAGTTATTTAAATATTAAACTTTTGATATTAAAAAAAAAGTTAAACTTTTAAAACTACATTATTAATTGTAGTTATATAAATTAAATAAAAAAATAAGAATAATTAATATTTTATTTGTATTTATAAATATAAAATAAGATCTTACATTTTTTTTTTAATTAATAATATTTTATATTATTCACCCTACTAAAATCTAAAATTAATAATCATATGTAAAATAATAGTTATAAAAGTGAAATTTTATGGAGGTAGTACAAAAAAATTAAATATAAAAAATAAAAAATAAAATTTAATATATTTAGAAATTTAAAACTATTAATCACATGGTAAAATAATAATTGAAAAATATCAAATTTGGTAAAAGTATCTTATCTTCTGTGTTACAAAGATGATATTGTAAATATGAACGTGATATTTTGTGATAAAACATTATTTATTTGAATGGATGAATTTTTTTTTTTTTTTTAAAAAAAAGAATGACATATTTGTAGATATATAATGTGGTTTAGGGGCAAAATCGTCCAAAAATGGTTTTCCTTCTCAGCCACACTTTAAGGTATTATGATTTATGAATCCAAATTTTTGGAAACCTAAAGCCTCAAGTTTCAAGTCTCCGTCTTTCAAATTTCTAGGAACATTATAAACCTTGAAATTTCAAGCATTCGTCTTCCAAATTTCGAAAACCTAAAGCCTGTCTAAATTTCAAGCCTCTAAAACCTGAAATTTCAAGACTCCGTCTTCCAAATTTCGAAAACCTAAAGCCCGTCTAAATTTCAAGCCTCTAAAGCCCGAAACTTTAAGCCTCTAAAGCCTGAAATTTCAAGTCTTATCAGCCTTCTTCCAAATTTCGAAAAACTAAAGCCGGTCTAAATTTCAAGCCATCGTCTTTCAAATTTTTGGAAACCCTAAAGCCTGAAATTTTAAGCCTCCGTCTTCCAAATTTTTAGTGTGTTCTCAAATGAAGGCAGAGTCTCTATTTATAAAAATAGAGTTTTCATGTACTTCAAATGGGCTTGAATTTACCTATTTTAACCTAAAATTTATGAGATTTGATAAAAATACCTTATCTTTTTTGTATGAATAAAAAAATATCTTATCTTTTTTGTATGAATAAAAAAATATCTTATCTTCTAGATGATTAATATTTTTAAATAATTAAAACACATTTTAAATAGGTGGCATGTTTGTAATTTAGAGTGTGACTTAAAGGTAAAATCGTTCAAAAATGACTTCCCCCTCATGCCCCACTTTAGGGTAGTATGATATTAGATTAGAAATTATAATTATTAATATTAATAATACTTTCTTATGATAAGTGTATTAATAATATATAATTTGTATTAATGAATATTTCTTATGATATATATATTATATATATATATATATATATATATATATATGCAACGGTTCGGGCTAGTTTGCGAACATTTCGATTAATGTCATGGACACACCATAATAACATTGATTGAACCCACCTTAAGCATATTTATAATATAATATTAATCACTATAAATATAAATAGCTCAAAATTTATCTAAATTTATAATTATTAGGTGACCATTTTCTCAAATTTCTAATATGCAATATTGACAAGTTTTAACGTCTTAAACCGCAAATAAAACTTTCTATTTATTTTGATGTATATTTACCTTTTTTTCTTCGGAAAAGATGTATATTTATTTAGGGCCCGTTGGGTAACGTTCCCGTTTCTTGTTTCTTGTTTCTTGTTCCTGTTTCTTTTTTTTTAGAAACAGTGTTGTTTGATAACGATCCTGTTTTTTGTTCCCAAAAATTTTAAAAAAACGTTTCCAATATTTTCCTTCAAAGTGAGAAACTCCAGAAACTCCAAAAAGGAGTTTCTCATGTTCCGTTTCTTTTTTTTTGTGGGTTGCTGTAGATTTTAGGTTGCTTTATTTACAAATAGTTTGATTATTTTAACAAAGTTTTATTTTAGCGTGATGGCAAATGATCCAAGCTAGTTTCCTTTGCATGCCAGGTTCAAATCTCAAATGCACCATTATTTTTTTTCCTTTCTATTTTTAATTTTATACATTAACTTTCCAATTTTAATTAGTCAAATATATATTTATATACATTTATTCAGTATACACTAATTTCTATATTAATTTTTAAGTGTAATTTTTATAAATAATTATATTTATATTTCTATACTATTAATTT
>JBBMEF010000018.1:3908044-3922557 GCA_037832685.1 Sicyos baderoa | reverse complement strand
TACTTGAATGTTTTACTGTTTTCAATGGGGTGCCCCGACTGTAGTTTTCATTAAACTCGTTTGTAAACCGTTGTTTCGAAATAAGAATGAGGTCTTTGAGGTATTGAAAGTTATTAATTGACCCGTATTCGACTTTTAAGAAAACGGTTACTAGTGAGGACTAGGGTTTAGATTTTCATCTCGGTCCGAGTCCTTACATTTCGGCTAAGATGTCTCTTGCAATCCTCGCCATGACTAGTTTCGCTGTGGTGAAGTTAGCGAAGTTAAAATTGTGAACTCCATTGTTCGTCCAAGACACGGAGCTGTTTCATTCCGCTCGTCGCTAAGACTTCGCTCTATCTTTCTTCAACGAACACCATTTCGCTGCAAACGAAGTAGCAAGTATCAATTTTCTTTAAATATTATTCTTTGTCTATGTTCTATGCTATTCGTTAGAATGAACACCCTAGATAACTTCTTACTCGGAAAACTATAAGAAGTTCGTTATAAGCGAAATAATGAGTCTTAGCAACATGGTTTGTCCTAGTTATTAATCAATTTCTACTGCTTTCATATCTATTTTCCTTACTTTAACTCTCAATTCTTGAGAGTTATCATTAATCTATAACCCCCTCAATCTTCTACAGTGTTATCTCGTTTTTACCATTTGTGCCTACCATCAACATTTTCTTACATCATTTACAAACTTGCTTGAGGTTAAATTTACGAATGACAAGTACATCAGTTTATGTGTTCTTTAATGGTAAATGGGACGAGAACGATGTTTACACCGATTACACAACTGGTGTTGTTGATATCATATGCAACATGCCATTATCCTTTCTCATATCGTCTATTGAGGAGAAGTTGTCGTTGGACGAGGACTCAAAAATCGTGTGCATATCACTATACAAGGGAGGCACGCACAAACAAATGTTGAAGGATGACAAGGACGTCTAGTGAATGTACATCGGGTTCGCGAAGGCATGTACAACAGTTGTTGTCTCTTGTCAAACATCGTTCAAACATGTACCGAGATGTACGTCCTAGACTTAACCTGGAGGACAATCGTTTTGAGGGCATGTGCAATGTTTTCGGTAGGTTTTCCGGACGGTAAGGCGGTGGTACTCACACGTACTTCGGACCTACGCCTTCGGTATATGCTAAACGATTTTAATTCAATTATTTTTTTTAAAAAAAAAATCAAAAATCTAATTCATAATTGCATTTTTTAAATTTAAATTTTACATTTTCATTTATTATTTAAATTTAGGAGTTTATTATAATAGAGATTTCTCTCCCATGTTATAAGCAAATATGTTTAATTTTTAAAAATTGAAAAATCATTAATAAAATTAGATTGACATCTTAGATAAAAATTACATTTAAACATGCATTTAAAGAGTTTTATTTTTAAACACCGAGCTAAATAGTTTAGAAAATGTAGCTACATTTGCCTTGTTTGCCATTTTCGTATTTGGGTAAAGGAGCGTGAAGTAGATTTCTAGGGTAAATCGAAACCCAGTTTCGTTCAAGAACTAAGAAGCGAGCGAGCAGAGACAGAGAAGCGAAGAACAACGCAAGGTTTCGTTCTCCTCATTCCCTATACATTTCTCTTTCCTTTAACCCTAATTCAATTTCACTGTTGATTTTCAATTTCTCATTCCGTTTGGATTCAAATCACTTCGTGTTCGAAAATCGGCATCGATTTTCGCCCTTTTTCTGAATCTCCGCCGCCGCCGCCGTGATTCTTGGCTGAAGGAGGGGAGAAAATATAGGTAGAATTGAGTTTTGTTTTGTTTCCATATGGGAGAGCAAACGCAAGTTCAGGTTCAGGCTCAGGCCCAAATTCAATCTCAAGCGCAATCGCAGGCTCTGAATACACTTCATGAACCTTCCAATTCCTCAACCTCCATCGCTCAAGCCACTGTGGCACTAAGCGAGGTGATGAATGGGCCATCTCTAACCTCTTCTCCGCCATCCAAAATGCCCTTGCGTCCACGGAAGATTCGAAAGCTCTCTCCGGCTGAGTCGGAGCCGAATTCGTCTCGTGTTGTCGCCGTTTCGGATGGGGCGAAACCGATCGCTGCTACTGGAAAATCTAGCAAGAGCAGGGCAGCTCAACAACGGGCTGCCGCGATACTGCCTGCCCGGTCGCTTTCTTGTGAAGGAGAGGTTGAAATTGCGCTTCGGCATCTTCGGAATGCTGATCCGCTCCTTGCACCTTTGATTGATCTCCATCAACGTCCTATTTTTGATACTTTTCAAACACCATTTCTTGCCCTAACTAGGAGTATCCTGTATCAGCAATTGGCTTACAAAGCTGGCACTTCAATCTACACCCGTTTCATTGCCCTTTGTGGCGGCGAGGCTGGTGTTCTACCCGAAACCGTTCTTTCCTTGAACCCTCAACAGCTTAGGCAGATTGGCATTTCGGGTCGTAAATCTAGTTACCTTCATGATCTTGCTAGGAAGTACCAAAATGGGATTCTTTCTGACACGTCAATTGTTAATATGGATGATAAATCGCTTTTCACTATGCTCACAATGGTCAATGGAATTGGGTCCTGGTCTGTTCATATGTTCATGATTTTCTCCCTGCATAGACCAGATGTGCTTCCTATCAACGATCTTAATGTTCGCAAAGGTGTTCAGATTCTCTATAGTCTTGAAGACTTGCCTCGACCATCACAAATGGACCAGTTATGCGAGAAGTGGAGGCCGTATCGATCGGTTGGGTCGTGGTATATGTGGAGGCTTGCTGAGGCAAAGGGTGCTTCTTCAAGTGCAGCAGCAGTGGCTGCTGGGGCTAGTTTACAACTGCAGCAACAAGAGCACCAGCACCAGCAGGAGCATCAGCCCCAGCTTCTTGACCCACTTAATAGCATTCTCAATCTTGGGTAAAACTCTAATGTCTTTATTATTTTTTTTCCTTCTTGATTATTTCTACCAATTACATGTGGTTCAAGTTGAAAAATCTATATTTTCCTCTTGTGATGGTTATAAATTGAAATAGTTTTTCATTTGTTGTATTGGAGCTTCATTTTTTTGCAGTGCGAATCGTGTTTCTTGTATCCATTATTATTAATTTTTTGGGTGGACCATACTTAAACATGGCGTTTAGGGTGGACTCTTTCTATTGCTTCTTAGTTTTTTATGAAAGATGTCTAGATAATTATTGTCAATATTTTTGCATATCTAAAATTAAAATTACTTGCTTGGAAATGTTTCTTGTGATATGTAAAAGTGAGCTCTGCTTTGTTTGTTTCCGACCTTCTTTCTGGTTCATTATGCTTCTTCACATGTTGCCGTTTCTTTTCTGCACCCTTTTAATTCTCTAATGTCCTATGTATCTGCTTTTCTTTTTCAGGTATTTTTTCGACCCCTTATTTTGATAAAGAAATATAATTTTTTTATGTAAATATGAAATATACAAAACTATTAGCTTATTGTTCCCTTGTTTTGGTTTTCTATTACTATCCATGGTTATGGGAGCTTTCCTTGTTTTGGTTTTCTATTACTAGAGCTGTCATTTTTCTATGTTATTTTCAAACTTTTATGATGCCGTTTGTACACCACTATCAGCAATTTAAAAAGCTGGCCTAGGTGTGCATGCTTTTTAGAGAAACCAAAAAATGAGGCGCTCTTAATGAAGCATGGTTGAGGCGCTTCCTTTGTTCTGAAGCAACTCTTTTATTGAGTTGGTTGTTTTTAATTTGTTAGGGAGAAACTTAAAAATTTTCTTGAAAAAGTTCCATTTTTAATTTTCTCCACATTCTCGTGTAACCTCTAATTTCTTAAATTTTTCAATATCATATCATTTGTAATCCAATAATTTTCATTTATCAAAAAGTTTACATTTTAACTATCATGGAGTGGCTCAATTGGTCAAAGAGGGCCTTGAGGTGCATAAGGTGATGGGTTCAATCCATGGTGGCCACCTACTTAGGAATTAGTTTCCTACGGGTTTCTTTGGCATCAAAATGTTGTAGGGTCAGGCGGTATGTCCCGTGACATTAGTCAAGGTGCGCGGAAACTGGCCCGAACAGTCACGGATATAAAAAAAAAAGTTTACATTTATTTCGTTGTTCCTCACCCTTTTTTTGCTCTTCGTGCTATAGTCTGAGAGAAGTACTGCATTTTAGTGTGCTTCACTTTAAAAAAACACTTATCACTATGTGGATTCTGTATTTGAGATTCGGAGAAGCCAGTTTTCGTCGGATCCACAATGTACATTCTAGTGTTGATAAATCTCTCGCCCGGTTTCCTATATTTTGGATCATTGGGATTTAGTTGCAAACTTTTCTCTTTTCTTCCATTTAGAGTTTGATGGTGGTCAATTGGTGCATTGTTCAATTCCTTTATTTGTTACTCTTTATGTGATTTGTGATGCTTATGTGGTTATTGTTGTCTCTATGCCATATGATAATAGGGCCTGTGGTTGGGGGCAGTGATTCAGACTGAAAAGATTACATCTTTGCAAATATCTTCACTGAATGAAAAGTATGCCAATTATGTGGGAGAAGAAGACCTCAACAATGAATATTTGGTTCCTCGAGGTTGGATATATTCTAGACATCCATACTAAATAATGAAATGACATGTGCTAGTTTTCTTTTCTTATGTTGGTTGACATCGCCTTACGGCCGTGAACGTGTATCATGCGATGGGGATATTGATAGAAATGTTCCTCTGAATGTCTTCTGCTTTCATTGTTATTTAGCACGACTTGGACATCGAAAACACTGCTTGTTCGTTGCGCATAGTCAACGACAGAACAGTTTGTATTGACTTTATAATCCATTTCCTACCCTTTTTTCCGTTTCAATATTTCTTCCACATTGGTCATAGTTTGTATATGGGAAATAATCACGAATGCAGATGATCAATTACGGACTGTGGCATTTGGTATTTGGACTCGATAATCTTATCGTTCCCCATCCAATCGACATGTTGGGAGAAATGATATTGTTCAGTAGCCTCATTCATCTTTCTTTTCTTCGAAAATATTGCTAATATTGTTTATATCAGGATTGTAGATTTTACCTCAGAACTTGATATATAGGTACCATGTAGGCTTCATTGTTAGAGGTTTTGAAGTTATACTCTGTTCCAAAGTTTGAAACTAATTGTAAAATTTAGGATTCATGGTTATATTGAAAATGGTACCATGAAACTTGAAATCTGACGATTTCTTAGCTGGAGTGGATGCTGCAGTTTGGTAAGTCAACTTGTTCACTTGGAATCAAATAACTTTGATTTTCTGAAAAAGTGACAAGATCCGCCAATTACTTCCTATTTTTCATTTTTTTTTTGGTCTTTTTGGCAGGGAATTTTCTTACTGTTCTTGAGTGATGGGCCATTCTGCATGTCACATACACATAATTGGCCCAATCGTAGAAATAAATTTTGAAATATTTATAGTTAAATAATTGATAAAAACCAGCGAAAGTAAGAGTAAATATTTATATATTTAATGACCATTTGGCCATCAATGGACTCCCCCCTTCCGAAAAAGTATAGGGCAACCTAGAGAAATGACTATATTTAGGAAACTATTTAAGCAACTGGTTAAATTTGAAACTATTTAAAGACATATCTATTTTGAATTTCTTTAAATATAAATTACATAATGTGTAAATGAAAAGTTTAAAATGTCCATATTATTTTATTACTTATTTTTTCCAATATTTAGAAATAATATATTTTTATAACTAACATGAGAGATAAGAAACGATTTTAACAAATACCTAAATTTAAATAATTAATTTAAATCTTAAATTCAAATTTTGAAAATTACTATTAGGAATTAAGTTGGTGATTTTTTTTTTTTTTTTTTTTTTTTTTTTTTTTTTTTTTAAATAGAATTCAAATCGTTTACCTATTGTGAAAGGACGTACGTCCAAGGTTCGTGTGCGTCCGAATGCCAAGCAAGCTCGAAACCGTACCCCGAAGGGCAAAATTTTCCGCGCGTGCGTTTAGACGCATCACCCAATTAAGGGCTAATCAAAACTCCCATGAATTCGAAAGGTCAAAAGAATTGGAAAAGACCATTTTTCGAAAACCCCAACCCCGAAGCAAACTCGCGTTCCTTCTACGTCGAGCTTCCACCGCGTCCCTTCCCGTCTTCACTCCGGTCGAGCTTCAACGACGTCATGTTCATCGAGCTCCCACCGAATCCCTTCCGTCGAGCTTCAACCGCGTCACGTCTGTCGAGCTCCGACCGAATCCCTTCCGTAGTCATTTGTTGTTGGTGTTGAAGAAACCCACTCCCTTTCGTCGAGCAATCAAGTATTCAAACCCTCTCACATATGACTCTTTTCTCGAATTGGATACTACAGGAAATGCAAAATATTTAAACTTTTGCATGCCGAATGTAATCCCTATTTTATAGAGATTTTGTTGACGATTTTTTGTTTTTTTTTTTTGTTTTTTTTTTGTTTTTTTAATTTGATTTGTTTTTGGAACACAATTGCTACTTTATTTTTGCCTCCTAGGATAGACATTTTACGTTTTAGTAACACATCTCTTGGTTATTTGGGAAAAATATTTGTTGGTTTGTTTGGAACATATGTGTTGGTTTTTTGGAACACAGTAATGCATGTGTTGATTGTGCTTGTACTTTTTTGGACACTAGATTATAACAATCGATTGGATTTTCCCCTTCAACAGCGTGCTTCTTATTATTTAATTTACTTGTCATTCATTGTACTAATTTTTGGTTGCAGGGCTGTTTGTATCGTTATGCTAATTATTGATTCGCATGGAATGACCATTATCTACCCTCGACAGCCGATGTGTACACCTGCCTTTCTTTATCTACCATCGTTTGCTAATGACCATTATATATGCTAGACAAATCTGTCTTGTTTATGCTTACGTAATAATAAATAGTAGCCCTATTTAGCATTAAAGAACACGGGAACCGATGTAGTTGTCATCCTAAAAATTAAACTCGAGCTAAATTTGAAATGATGGACCAAAAAGGTGGTGAATGTCAAATGTGGAAAAATAAGAGAATAGCGTGGAAGAATGAAAATATGGGAATGTAACAATGGTGGCAAAAAATGGCATGTGCGAATGCAACAATGGTGGAAAAAAATGGCGAAAAATATAAAATTTAAAAACAATGGAATTAATTGTTGAAATCGCAATTTGTGGAAATTGATAAAAAAAATTAATTTATTTAATGAAAGTTTAGGAAATGAGCTGTCTAATTTGAGAAACTACTAAGCCTAACAAGCCTTAGATGGAGGAGGTAAAAAACGTATTTAATTTCTGTAAATTGTAGAATAAAGAAGGGCAAATATGACATGAATACTTTTTCTCTCCTCATTAAAAAAAAATTTAGACATGCAACTAAAATATTTTGATATTTAAATATGCTCTCCAATATTTTTGAGAAACTAGACAAATAGCGGGTCTTCCCAAAAATGTATATATATATATATATATATATGATTTGGGAACTTATCTCTAAAGTTGAGGATGTCATTGACTTGTTTTCATATTGGGGTATTGAGATATATCGTAGGATGGAAAGGAAAATTAAATTAGACATAAACTGTGAATGCTGGGGAAAATTTATATAATTTTGTTTTTAAATTTGGTAAAATAACTAACAAATGTCATTGTTTCAGAAATCAAATAATAACAAATTCTACACACCAAAAAGAAAAACAATTGTGTAGATAGTTTACATTAAAAAAAAAACTATGATGTTTCAGTAATGCTTAAATTTAGTTACAAACATTGAAAAATATTCAATTCTAGTCAATGAGATGAAAAAAATTGTTATACGACGAAATATTGAATAGAATGATGGATAAGCTAATTAAATTTCAATATATTAATTTTCTTTTTTAAAAATAAGTGTAATAGTAAATTCAAAAGACAATTTTAGACACTCAAAATATATTTTTTTGTATTTTTTTAGAAAAAATAAATTTAAATTGGAGAGATTAACTACAAACTATATATATATATATATAAAGGGAAATTTGTTGTGTATACCAATTTAAGATTTTCTATTAAAATTATAGCACATTTTTATAAAAAAATCATTTATACCAAAATTTTGAGTGATTGAACTTAATCGAACTTACTCAATAGTTAGTGATTGAACTCAATCAGTTTGTTAAGTGATTGAACTCAATCAGTTTGTTAAGTGATTGAACTCAATCAATTTGTTAAGTAATTGAGCTCAACTGATTGAGTTCAATCAATAACTAGCGATTAAACTCAATCACACTCAATCACTCGATTAGTTTCAATTTTTTAGTATATATGTAATTATTTTTAGTTTTATGTTATAAATGCAATTATTTAGTCAGGTTATACATAAAAAATCCCTATATAAAGTGTATTTACTACTTTAATACCGATGTTTTCAATTAAAACCATAATTGGAGTTAAATTAGATTGCAAGTAAGCAAAAAAAAAAAAAAAAAAAAAGAAGGATTGGGATCGTGGCGGGTTAGTCCGTACCGGGTAGATCCAATTTCGTGGATATTCCCGCGTCAGTTGTTTCTCAAAAAGACGAACCCAATCTCTATACCGGGAAGCAAGTGTTAATGGCGATCGCCAAGAATTTCGTTCCAATACTTGCGCGGTTCCTAATTCAGATCGAATGTTCAAGTCGTTATCAAATCGAATCACCAATCTCTATCTCCTTATTCTCACTGCTTCCTCAGTGCTGTGAAGGTCGGTAACACGAATCGCTTATCTCTGAATCGATTTTGGATGTATGAGTCATAATCGTTATCAAATTTCTTCTTGATTCTATTGCTGTTTTTCTTTTGTCTATCGCATTATATACATTTTAGATTGCGCTCCTGTTGAATCGGTTCTCTGCACAGTCTAATCGGCGATTGATATTTGGCGATTTCTGTTAGTCTCGCGTAGAAATTTAGTATTAAGGCTGCTATCACCTGTTTGTTTGTTTTTGTTTTTTTAGTGTGATTTATTCATCTTTGTAGTCTGGATTTGGCGGTTTCTGTTAGTCTCGCGTAGAAATTTAGTATTAAGGCTATTTTCATCTGTTTCTTTTTTTTCTTTTTTTTTTTTAATTTTTAATTTTGATTTATTCATCTTTGTAGTATTAAGGCTACTAGCATCTGTTTTTTTGTTTTTTTGTTTTTTTTTTTTTTTTTTTTTTTTTTTTTTCGTGTGGTTTCTTCCTCTTTAACTTCTGGATTTGGCTCTTTCCCATATTTTCAAGTAAAAAATTTAGTATTAAGGCTATTTTCATCTGTTTTATTTATTTATTTATTTGTTTTTTTTTGGTTTGATTTATTCATCTTGGTAGTCTGGATTTTGGTGTATTTATGCAACTATGTTAACATTCATTTGATTCAATTATTGTGTTAAAATTAGCGTTGATCGATTCTCAGACAATGGAAAGTAGATAAAGAAGAGAAACGATTGCATATTGTATATGCCATTTTAGAAGGGATTCCGGTAGAGTGTAGCTACAATTTAAGGCTAATATATCAGTTTATTAGTTTATTCAATGGCTCATTTACTTCATTTCTTTTATCAACCTTTGCTTAAAATTCTTGTAGTTTTTTTTTTTTTTTTTTTTTTTAAACTGGAAAATTGAACCTTCACTCTACCGGACATGGAGGCACCCGCGTCCATCCCAAGGTCCGGACTGGAGAGACAACAAAAGATTTTTCAATTAAACTAACTTTCGAGGCTCGAACCAGAAACCTTCAAATAAGCATGCCTTGAAAACCCCAAGTCTCATCCTGACAAACCTGCTTGACCCCATAACATTTAGTTTGTTAGGAAACTCGTAAATAATTAATATTTAGATAGATGACCGTCATGCCTTGAAAATCCAAGTCTCATCCTTATTCTTACGAGATTAACCTACTTGACTCCATAACATTTAGTTTGTTAAGAAAACTCGTAGAAAATTAATTTTTAGGTAGGTGACCGTCACCATAGATTGAACTCATAATATTTTAAATACTGTTTGAGAATAGGCTACTTCATAATGATTATCTTTTAACTGGGAGCATTTCTTCGTGAGCATGTTACACTGATCGAAAAGATAAGAGTAAATCAGGCTTTTGTTTGGGGTCAAAATTAGAGGATTGAAATGAAATATTGTGGACATATTTCTTGTTTGAAATCTGGAGGGCATGCATATGCTATTATTTTAATTGAACTATACTGTTTTCTTATCATACTAAATATAAAAATCAAGGTAAATCTGGTTAAAAGGGAGTGTTGGAGATAATAGTTATAAAATTATCATAATAAACTATCATGGAGTGGTTCAAGTGGTCAAAGAGTGTCTTAGAGTGTTTAAGGTGATGGATTCAATCCATGGTGAGCACACAAGAATTAATTTTTTATAGATTTCTTTGACATCTAAATGTTGTAGGGTCAGGTAGTCGAGATGTGCGCAAGCTGGCCCGAACAGTCACAAATATCAAAAAAAAAAAAAAAAAAAATCATAATAGATTCAGTATTCTAAACTACGGGATCATGTGGATTGCGTAGAGTTGAATATACGAATGGATAATGGAAAATGTTAGAAAATTGCGTAGTCACAGACTCGCAAGATAATTTTGCATTGGATCAGGGGCCGCCATTTTAGTCAAGTGGTAGCCACTAGAAAAGAAGGGATGCATTTGAGAGATACGTGGACAAGTTTTGAACCTTCAAGGTCTATTATTTACGATTAGTGCCTGTCTTAAGATTTTCAATATCCTGTTATCAACTTTTATGTGATTCAGATGGCAGGTAGGCTTCTCATGCACTATAAACGTACTCACTCCTAATCTTTTTTTTTTTTTTTTTAATATCTGTGAGTGGTCGGGCCAACTAGTGCGCACCTCGATTATTCTCACAACATACTACTGACCCTACAACATTTGGATTTCAAAGAAACCTATAGAAAATTAATTTCTAGGTAGATAGCCATCATGGATTGAACCTACAACCTTTTGGTTTTTTCTTTTTCTTTTGACCACGAGGCTACCTAGGGTGGTTTACTCACGAGTCACTCCTAATCATACAACCTATGGAATTAGTATTTAATGCTACGTTTCCCTGTTTAACTTTATTTTGAGGCAATTTTCAGATTCTTTGCTTGAAGTTTAAAGTGCTAGTGTAGATTGCTGACTTGAAAAGTTGCTTGTCCGTAAATACATTTCTTTCAAATGATCTTAGATTATACTACGCTTAAACAAGCTTAGTGGCTTGACCGACTTAGAGAACCTTTTACTACACATCAAACGATATTCTAACAAAAGCCAGATACAGAATCTTGTAAAACATTTCTTTCTAATGGACATAAGTTTTTTTTTTTTTGTTTAGAACATTTATTCTAATGTACCACTACTAAAAAGGAGAAGTTACTGAGCATAGGATTCAGGCTTGAAATGGTTTCGGAGAGGAAATATTCAGCAAGTAGGATATATTACCCTCTGCTGTTCTTGTAGACTGGTATTTGAATTTGTCCAGCTTCGATTTTCTTGACATCTCGAACTAGTAACTCATAAAGCCTTCTCGCTTCCTCAGCTGTCTTCCCACCACCGACAGCCCTCGCCACTTTCTCGAAACGGTCAGGTGTGTCCTGGTCATAGAACGCCAATGCCTCCTCGAATTTCTTGTTTTCTTTCTTCGTCCACGACGAGTGAAAGACACGTGTCGATGTGAGAGAGCTCGACGCCATTGTTGTCAGTTAGTTTGGCACAGAGAGAAGAGAGCTTTGAGAAAAGTATATATGTCTCAGTAAGGGGATGGTAAAAGCATTGTTGTCTTTAGCTCCTTATATACTGAAGGGGGAGTGTTTGTGTGTAGTGGGATGTGTGCAAGTTGACGAATATATATTTAAGGCTAAAAGATATTATTCGTTTTGTTGAGCAGACGCTAGAAAGAGTGTCAAGAGGACTGGCTGTAGTGAAATCCTTTGAAAAAAAAGTCCCTTTAATTTTTCTTTTCATTTAAAAAAATATCATCAGCAAGTAGAATTTTTCTTGAGAATTTACAGCCTGGTGGAGGATTAGATCCAATTCTTAGCCTATCTCTTGATATATAGATGCGCCCATAACAAAAGTTTCAACCCACCTTTGCATGAGTAAAAAAGTTTTTTTTTTTTCTTCCCCTTTTTGTGGTTGGTTTTTCTTTCATTTTCTTATTCAGCTGCATGCTATAATATACCATACATATTCCTTCTCTTTCAGAAATAGATGCACAACAACTACAGTTTCATGGACATGACAAGTGCTTTGGGGGCAAAAGATTCATCTTTCTGTGCGCATACACAATCAGGTTTAAATATGTTTTAGTGCCTAAACATCTATCCTTTTTTTTTTTCTTATTGCGATCTCCAAAATTTTTAAATTCTGATTTTATTCTTTCAATTCAATTTGATCTTTCATTTAAAGTTTTTTTTAGTTTATTATAAGTGGAAGTGGGAGTGGGACTTGGGAGTGAGGGATTAGAACTTATGGATCTCTTGATCCACTACACATGTTTTATGTCATTTGAGTGCTCACTTTGGTAAAATTTTAATTTTTATAAACTATCATGGATTGGTCTAGTGATCAAAAAGAATTTTAGATTCGTCCCCAAAGGGTGACATAGTGGTTGAAGACTTGGGCTTTAAAGGTATGTTCCCATTAAGGTCTCAGGTTCGAGACTCACTTGTGATATTACTCCTTTGATATCTTCGGTGCCTGACCTAGAGACGGACGTGGTTATCCTTGTTTAAAAAAAAAAAAAAGATTATAGATTCAATCTATGGTAACCATCTATTTAATTTTAATTTTCTACCAATTTTTTTTAGAACCAAATATTGTATGATCAGACAATCTATCTCGTAAGAATAGTCGAGAAACACTTTATAGGAAATTTGAGTAAAAATAAGCTTAAAGTTCAAAAACAAAAAACAAAAAATCAAATAATTATCAAACAAGGCCTTAGATCTAATTTTAGGATTGTGCCGAAGAAGTAGCAACTCCCTTCCAATCGGTTTTTCTTTGTTGTGTGAATAAGGTCTTAGTTGTAGGGGTCGCAATCAAAGGTTTGGACTAATTGCAAATCATCACCATCTTGTTGTTAGCCTTGGTGACAGCGTTGAGTGGAAATATACTCTTCTAAAGAGGTCTTGTTGAGTCGAATCAGAAGCTTGAAGGAGAGCTTTCTGTCCTGTGTCTTTTGTTTTATCCCTCGCACGTGTAACACAGTGGCACACAATGTAGCTGCTTGGGCTGTTGGAGTCCGATTTCATTCCTTTTAGCCCAGTGGGCATGATTTCTTCATCTTAATGAAAGTTTCCACAAAAAACTAATAATATACCAAAAATCATAACAGTTACTTTTTTTCTTTTTTTTGATATGCGAGACTATCCGGACCAGCTTGCGTGCATCTCGAATAATGTTATGGGACATACTGTCTGACCCTACAATCTTTGGATGCCAAGAAAATCTGTAGAAAATTTAATTTCTAAGTAGATGACCATCATAAATTGAACCCATCACCTTATGCACAAAATCATAATAATTACTATTATTGTTATTTTAAGTCTAGAACATAATACAATTTAAAAAGGAGAAACATTGTTACAGCTATTATAAACTCAAGCTACCTCCATGATCATGTGCTGTATTTATATAATGATACAGTTGGATGTTGACCTTCTAATAGATATGACAAATATAAATACATTATTATATAACTAACGGCAAGTAACTTTAAAATTTCAGATCATACTTCTTAAATTTTATTAATTTTCTATTTTAGCGGTCTACCATTAACACGAATAATAGAGTCCATTTGTAAAAAAAGAAGCTTAATGTAAGGAAAATATATAGCCTTGGATTTTCCTATGTTGAAAAAATAATTGTACTAGCTTGAACGTAAAATAGGTTGTTATCTCTTGGGTACGAACCTTAGTGAGACAAAACTCCGATTTGTTATTAAAAAAATTAAAAATAAAATAATAATAAGAATACTTGAAAGAAAAAAAAGATAGTGGCTAGATCATGGTCTCGGATTCAGATCAAATGAAATCCAATCCATGAGACATTGAAAATAATAAAAAAGAAAATACGTTGTTTTATTAGAATAGGGATTTGAATTATAATGAATGAATTTGCAGTGGAATTTATTTGATTGAAAGGTTGAAACTTTGGTTAGAGTTGGTGAGATCTGAGAGATCAGAGATGGAGAAGTTGAAGCTTTTGGAGGAGCCACACCCGCACCCACTGAGCTTCATAGGAGGAGAAACAAACAGCCGTGATTACATGTTCTGCTGTGTCTGCAATGAAGCATTATATCCCCCAGCTTTCATTTGCTCCCCTTCAAATTCTACATTCATTTCCCCTAATCTACCAGCTGGCTTTGGATAAAAAGATGAAGATTGCTAGCATTTATGCACAAGGCTCCAATGTGTGGCATTTACCTCTGAGAAGAAACTTGAATGATAGAGAAGCATCGGAATGGGCAGTTCTCTGCCATATCTTGGATCAAATTGAGATCACTGATGTGGAGGACATATGGAAGTGGCCTTTGAA
>JBBMEF010000018.1:3882165-3907220 GCA_037832685.1 Sicyos baderoa | reverse complement strand
TTGCAAATATTTTCAAAAAGTTGCTATTTACTCAATTTTTTTATCTTATTGTAATATACATGCAAATTCCCCAATTATAAATGAATAATTAAAAATAAGTAGTTAAAAATGATGAGTTATTGTTAGTAATAAAAATGAAGAATTATTTTAAGTAATTACAAAAACTTGTTTGAATGTAATTTTATAATGAAAAGTTAATAAATCATCAATCTAAATCATTCTTAAATATGTCACACAAACACCCCTTATATTCTTATATTTCATATTATTGACTTTAATTTACGAAATAACAAAATGGATAGTAACCTTAAGTATTGAAAAAAATAATTGATTAAACTAATTTTTAATTTTATATACTAGGGAATTTGTCATCCATATAACACATTTTGGCTCCTCATTATTATTGTAGCATATTTTTTAAAATAATTTCATTTATTGCACATTTTGCTCAAGATTCTTATTCTACCATCATTACACTCCTATATATTTAATTGATAGACTTTTGATTTCTATCAATTCAATTGATAGACTTCTATCGATTTTAAGTGATTGAATAGTTCAATCAACTATTTTGTGCCACTATAAACTTTTATATTGTCGAGGTGCGCTTTCCACGCGAAAATGGATAGTTACCTAAAATATTGAAAAAAATAATTGATTAAACTAATTTAAAATTTTATATACTAGAAAATTTGCCATCCATAACACAATTTTTGCTCTTCATTACAATTGTAGCATATTTTTTAAAATAATTTTATTTATTGCACATTTTGTCCAAGATTCGTGTTCTACCATCATTACATTTCTATATGTTCAACGGATAAACTTCTATCGATTTTGAATGATTGAATAGTTCAATTAATCATTTTTGTGCCACTATACCAAGAGCTTTTATGTTGACATCGGAAATGCAGGTTGTTATGAACTTAGACGAGCATCTTGTCTCGATTCATGGATACTACGGTAGCTTACAAAAGTGGGGAATTTCAGCCACTGTGATTCGATCATTGACTCTAAAAACCAATAAAAGAACTTATGGGCCATTTGGGATTGAAGATGGAACCAAATTTGCATTTCCATTAACAGGCCTTAACATTATTGGCCTTCATGGAAGATCTTCTGAGTATCTGGACGCAATTGGGCTCTCCGCACATGCAACTCAAAGGTACATACCGCTATTAATTGCATAAATTTTAAAATATTTGTATCCACAGTCGTTTGTTATTATCTTTTAATTGAGATCGAGAGACTTCATACTTTTTGTTCAGTACAACAATAATATTTGAGATTTAGAGATTCAAACATACAATTTCTATGTTAAAAGATGTTAATCTCTATATTAAATATATTAAGAATTTATTAGATACGTATTTGAAAATTTAGAGATTCAACAAACGCAAACTTAAGGCCCCGTTTGATAATCATTTGGTTTTTAAAATTTAAGCCAATAATTATTATCTTATCATATGTTTTTTCTTACTTGGATTTCTACCTCTCACCTATATATACGAGTAGAAACCAAACCAAAATTTGAAAGAAAAAAAAAAAGTTCCGAAGTTTGTTTTTGTTTTTAAAAGTTGGTTAATATTATCCTACTTTTTTAAGGAAAGATGGATGGTAGGAAGTGTAGACACATGGTAGGAAATTTGAGTGAGAATAGACTTAAATTTAAAAAATCAAAAAGAAAAAACCAAAACTCCGTTTGATAATCATTTGATTTTTGAAATTTAAACATATAACAACTATCTTACCATATGTTTTTTCTTACTTTTTATTACCTACCCCTCACTTATATTGGTAGAAATCAAACCAAAATTTAAAAACAATAAAAAATAACTTCCAAAAGTTTGTATTTGTTTTTAAAAGTTGATCAGTATTTACATACTTTCTCAAGGAAAAATAGATATATTGTAGGAAGAGTGGATCACATTAAAGAAAATTTGTGTGAGAATAATCTTAAATTTCAAAAACCAAAAACAAAAAATCAAATTGTTATCAAACAGAGCTAAAAAGATTCAAGAGTATTAGAAATTAATTATAGACTAAACTTTAAACTAAAAATCTTAATGTTGAAGTCTTGAGCTTGGAGTTTGTCTCTGGTGCAGAAATGTGAAGGGGGCTGAGAAATTTAGCTTAGGAGAATATGGAGGCGAAGGGGGTGATCCTTGGGAAGAGGAATTTGGGAGCATCAAAGAATTGGTAATCAATCATGGCCAGTGGATCGATTCTATTCAAATGGCATATGAAGGTGAAGATGGGGAGCTCGTATGGTCCGAGAAGCACGGCGGAGATGGAGGCTCCGTATCACAGGTTCGTGCTCGTAATTCTTTGATTTCTTTACCTATAAATATTGTCGAAGATCAATCGACAATGACTGAAATAGTTTATCTATCTTATAAATATTATTACTTTAGATCTCAATTTCATGTTTATAAATCGAACACTTAATTCAGTTTAATAGACTTTGATGCAATATAACATTGTATAAAATTTCATCTCAAAATCAATTGATAATGAATGAAGTAGCTCATCTATCTTATAAATGTTAATATATTATCACCTTAAATCTCACTTTTATGTTTCTATATCAAATATTTGTTGAGTTTAAGGGACTCTACAACATAAGATTGCATTAAATTTCATCTTAAAGTCGAAATGATAACGAGTGAAATAGTTTATCTATCTTATAAATGCTAAGAAGTTTTTGTTGTGAATCTCATGTTATAAAAGTAGAAGACTTTTTAATATTCATATGATACATGAGTTACTCTACTCATTGTTAATTGATTTTGAGATACAACTAATAGTATCAGAGTACAAATTCAATAAAAATAAAATTGAGATCTAATTCAAAAATGATAAGCCTAAAGTGACACCATTTAAAAGATATGTTGATGATCCTACCTTGAAAAGATAAGGAGACCACCTAATATTTTAAAGATAGATGATCTGTTTCCCTCAATATCAATTAATTTTGAGATGAAATTTCATGTACAGCTTCGAACTAATTTTGAAATTGAACTATTAATTTCCAATAATTGCTAGTTTTTTTTTTTTTTTTAATGAAATATTGTTATGAAATTGTAGGTTGTTCTAGATTTTCCAGACGAGCATCTTGTTACAATTCATGGGTATTATGAGAATATTAGTGATTGGGGACTTGATACGACCGTGATTCGATCGTTGACTTTGGAAACCAACAAAAATACATTTGGGCCATTTGGTGTTGAAAATGGAACCAAGTTTTCATTTCCAACTAATGGGATTAAGAATGTTGGCATCCATGGAAGATCTGGTTTATATCTTGATGCCATTGGACTTGATGCAGTTTCAATTCAATAGCAGAAATAACAAACGTATGTTGTATTCTATTAACCTCTTCCTTCTCGGCTTTCGTGGGGCCGTGTTCTTCAGTCATGAATGTAGTCTTTGAATTTCTCCTCAAATCATTGTAAAAGTCGACTAGTTCGATGTTGCTTTATTAATAGGTCTCTTTACGATGAGTCGATTCTAACTCGTTTTTCTTTGTATCGTATATAATTTGGTTGTAACTCTTAATCCGACTTGTGGATTAGGGGATACTAGGTTTTGTGGGGGTTGGTCCCTTGTGTGGTGGCTCATTTGTATTAGAGGATTGTCTCATGGTTGGATGGAATGAAATGTTTGTTAATTTCAAAATAAAACTAAAAATGTTGTATTTTTATGTTCAACAAAAAAAATTGTGGGAATGATGATTAGCTTTTGTGACATCATAATACAAGAGTTGTTAACTGACTGGCCAATTTAAAATAAAATTTTATAATTCTATTCAAAAAAATTTAAAAATAGCAAAGATACTTTTGTTAGTTTTTTTTTTTTTTTTTTTTGAAACAAACTTAATTTGTTAGTTACTACCATACGCTTACCAGCCCATTTTTGAATGGAAAAAATATCCAATTCTAAAGATTGAGCCTCACAAATCTAGGACAAGCCTTCCCTAAATTAACGGAAAAAAAAAACTACTTTTTTTAAAAGAAAAAAAAAAAAAACTACTTCTACAACAAGGAACTAAAAGTATAAGTTTATTAGTGGACCTTTTGAATACTTCAATAACAAGAAAAGTATAATATTGTCCTAAAAAACAGTGTAATACTTTTCCTTTTGAAAAATGGCAGTGAATGAAATATTTTAATAAAATAATTATAAATGTTATAACTATATCATATTTCTTTTTGCTCTTCATTATAATTATATTATATTTTTTAAATATTTTTATTCATACAACATTTTGCCCAAAATTCATATAATATTATTATTAGACTTCTATCAAATTAATTGATAGATTTTTATTTCTATTAGCTCAATCGATAGACTTTAGATTTCTATCAATTCAACGAATAGACTTCTATCGATTTTAAGTGATTGAATAGTACACTCAATCATTTTTGTGTCATAAATGAATAAGTTTGGAAATTATATAATACATACAATTATTTTATTTTTTTATAATATACATGCAAATGCCCCTAATTAATACTGATTGGTTATGATATCAATAATACATATTAATAATTTTACTTTTTTGAAAAAGTATTAATGACTATTAATAACATAGTACCATTCTTAATATAGTTTTTTTTTTTTTTTTTTTAAATAATCATATTTATAATTATTTTTTTAATTGGACTAATCTTTTCATTTTTTATTTGTTATTGTGAAACCAAAAACTTTGATTATTTTGTGTGTGTTGGACTAATCTGGTAATCTTATTTTGTTTTGTGTGATACCCAACAACTTTGATTGAAGCACTAATCATAATTGCTTCCAGTCAATCAAATAGGTTAGCGTAGTGATTTCATTGTTTGATTGTAAACTAGTTCAACTTCAATGTCACAGGTTTGATCCATGAAATTGGTATTTGTAATTCCCCTCCCGTAACTTGTATTAAAAAAAAAATTGCTTCCATGACATATACCTATGAGTTTGCTTGACATCCAAATGTTGTAAGGTCAAGCGGTATGTCCCGTGACTTTAGTCAAGATGCGCGAAAGCTGGTCCGGACAATCACTCATATAAAAAAAAACATTGCTTCCAATCAACACAACACTTTTATAATAAATAATAATTAAAATAAAATAATAATAATAATAATGATTTGGCTTTCTTATCTCCTCACTTCTCTTCTTCTTCAACTTTCTTTCTTCCAGTTCCATTAGTATAAGAACCTTCCTGCAACTAATTCTAAATGGCGGGAAACCCTAACAGCCAATTTCGATCTCTTTTTCTTCTTAAATTCTTCACATTCGTCGAAAATGGAGTCCACAGCCATGGATTTCGATCTTCTGAATAATCCACACCCGCATCCATTGTTCTTCATCGAAGAATGGAACAATGACGGAGAACAAAATTCCTGCTCCCGTTGCCGGCACCCTTTGCGTCCGCCGGCCTTCAGCTGCTCCGCCGCCGCCTGCAACTTCCATATCCACCAATCTTGCATCGACCTTCCTCCTCAAATCCACAACCGATTCCATCCCCAACATCCTCTCATTCGAACCACCAACAACTACTTCTGTACTCCCTGCTGGCAAATGCCGTCCGGCGATGTTTACCAGTGCCGCACATGCGGTTTCCAAATCGACATCAAATGCGCCATCGCCGCCACGAAAGCCGCCGGCGTAAGGCGGACCGCAGGTAACGAGTTTCGACATTTCAGTCATCCTCATCCGCTAACGTTTCAGCTAGGGCAAAACAGAGGTACCGATGAAATCGTTTGTGTTGTCTGTGAATTGCTTATAAACTCAAACTCGTCTTGTTATTTTTGCTCTAACTCTGATTGTAATGCTCATTTTCATCAACATTGTGCCGAGCTGCCTCGCGAGATGTTAAACCCGAATTTTCATGAACATGCTTTGTTTCTTTTTCCTGAGGTTAGCTCTGCAAAATCCATTTGTAATAGTTGCAAAAATGACTGCGGGGAATTTGTGTATAAATGTCCCTTGTGTGATTTCAACCTTCATGTTGCTTGTTTACAATCCTTCAATCATAAACACACATTCGCTAAATTTCGAAATAAGAGAGAGTTTGTTTGTCGAGCATGTGGCGAAAAGGGCAATGGATTCTCATGGTATTGCACCATTTGTCATGTTTTGGTTCATAGGGTTTGTGCTGAATTGCCATTAACTTTGAGGACATTTGGACACCGTTTTCATGATCTTAGCCTCACTTATTTTCGTGATTTTGTAAGCGACAAGATTGGTTGTAAGATCTGTGGGGAAGATATAAAGACCAAGTATGCTGGATATGGTTGCTATGAATGCAAATACTTTGTCCATTTGGATTGTGCTCGATGGCAACGCATCGACCTTAACTCGACCAAGGATCCGGATGATTCTACTGATGATGAAGATGCCCAGATTGAAATTTCTGGCCCTGAGATTCGACATTTTATTCATCCCCATAAATTGAGTTTATGTTCTTCTGATGAGCTTGACAGAGTTTGTGATGGCTGTATGAATCGCCTTTCGGGCTCATCATATGGCTGTAAAGAGTGTGATTTCTTTGTTCACAAGGAATGTCTTGAATTGCCTAGAAAGAAAAGGAACTTCATCCATCAACATAAGCTCAATCTCATCTCAATCCCAAATTTCGTTTTCCAATGCAAAGCTTGTCTCAAACATTTCAATGGCTTCGCATACCATTGCAAAACATGTCTCTCCACATTTGACACCCGATGTGCTTCTATCAAAATCCCATTTAAGCACCCTGGTCACCAACACCCCCTATCTCTCGACCGCACAAACCAAGACCACAAATGTGAAGGTTGTAAGGAGGGGGTGAAGGACAAGTTGGTGTTTCGATGCGTTCGTTGCAAGTTCTATTTGGACGCTGGATGTGCGACATTGCCACTTGGAGTACGATACCGGTTCGACCGACATCCTCTAAACTTGTCATTTGTAGATGAGGAAGAAGAAGAATATTGTTGTGATGTATGTGAAGAAGAAAGAGAGTCTGGGCCGTGGTTCTATGGCTGCCAAAAATGCTGTTTTGCTGGTCATGTAGACTGTACTATTGGGATGTTTCCATTTGTGAAGTCAACGAAGCATGAAGCTCATAAGCATCAATTGAAACTGGGGATGAACGGGAAGAAAGGAGATTGCAGAGCTTGCGGTGAATCATGTGCTGCGGATTTGGCATATGAATGCATTGAAAATTGCAAATTCAATGTGCACGCCAATGGGTTGTGTTACCAGAGGCAGGTAGTGCAGGGGAGCCTATCTTTCACCAACCGTTGCTCTTACTCTCGTGGAGTTGGACTCCCCCAACACACAATTCAAAAGTAAGTATTCAATGATGCACTTTAACTCTATTTTTTTTGTAAACTGTCTTGTATTTGGTTTGTTAATTTGCTCCTAGTTCTTCGTTTCAAAAGAAAGAAAGGGTATGCAATATATTAAGCTTAATTTCATATCCGTCCCTTTTAAGTATAACCACTTGATATTTTGTTTTTGAAAATTGTTTTCATCTTTTTTTAGAAAAATATATGAATTCTAAATCAAATTCCAAAAACAATTTTTTTTTTGGAAACAACTTTTTTTTCAAGGCTTTGACTAGTTTTTGAAAACATGAGTAAAATGTAGATAAGAAAACAAGGAAACCTATGGATGGGAGTATTATTTATAAGCTTAGTTTCTCCGCTTGACAACCATTTGGTTTTTAGTTTCTTGTTTTTTTAAATTTAGCCCGTGAAAGCAACTTTCTCATAGGAATTTTCTTGTTGGGTTATTAGTACGTATGTTTTAAAAAACCAAAATTATATTTGGGAAAAAAAGGAGGTTTCAAAAACTTGTTTTTGTATTTAAAAATTGTCTAGAACTCCATATACTTCATGTTGGGAGGCAAAAACTATGATAGATAAATTGGAAGATAACAAGCTTTTTTTTTCTTTTTTCTTTTTTTATGGTTAAATGATTATTAAAGGAGATCTTATAGTTTTATTACACATTTTGAATCTAATACACCAGTTTTTTTTTTTGAATATGTTGACTGTTGAGACCTGTTAGACACAAAATCGAGAGTTCAAAGATTTATTAGACATTTTTATAAATTATTTTTTATATGAACTTACAAGTTCGACGACTAAATTTTTAGTTTAACCGATATATTGTTAGGCGTTTTATCCATTTAGCTATACATCGATTAACATTTTTTTCGGTGGTTAGTGTATAAATATTGTATTAGCCAAATTGAAAATTAACATTGGGTCATTTGACAGTGGGCAATCAATTATAAAGTTTGGACCATATGGAGGTAATGGTGGTAGTCCTTGGACAGAAAAAGTTTTCTCAACTATCAGAGCATTTGCTATTTATCATCAAGAATGGATCTACTCCTTCCAATTACAATATGAGAAGAATGGGGAGTTGATATGGTCGACGATGCACGGCGAACGTGGTGGTTCCAAATCTGAGGTTACCCTAAAACTCTTCACTAATCTCTTATTGTTAAATTTGTTTACCTCAATCAAATTGAGATTCTCATGTAGCTTGGAGGAATTCTCAATTTATTTTCAATGTGTTCTTAGAATTAAAAGATAGAATGTGATTGAACTAGTGATTGTAATTGCAGGTTGTTTTTGATCATCCATATGAGTATCTTGTTTCAATTAGTGGCTCTTATAGTGAGATATCGAATTGGGGTCTTGCTGCCATTATTGTCCGGTCACTGACATTGAGAACAAATAAAAGAACTTATGGGCCATTTGGTAAAGAAGACGGAACGACGTTTTCATTCCCAATGGGAACCAAGTTCTCCGGCCTCCATGGTAGTTCTGGTCTCTATCTTGATGCAATTGGACTCTACACAATTTCAAAAAAGTAAGTGTATTTTCTTTAGAGAGGGAGTATAAATTCTATGAGTCCTATATATATGTTCCTCCTTAACAAAAGTTTTGAATCCCTTTCATATTTATTTGTCCAACTTATAGTCAAATCCAAGTGGAGCGCTCTAAACTGAGACAATATGGAGGTGGAGGTGGGAGTGCTTGGGAAGATACCTTTCGGACAATGAGACAGTTCGTGGTTTATCATGGATCGTGGATCGACTCCATTCAAATTCAATACGAAGACGATAATGAAAATGTAGTGTGGTCTAAAAGGCATGGGGGAGGTGGAGGATCTCGATCAGAGGTTAACCCAAATCCTCTCTTTAATCTGTTTTGCATTGTTCAAGTTTATTTCATCTTCAACTTGTCTTGTCTTTATAAATCACAGGTTGTTTTGGAATTTCCAAGTGAGTATCTTGTATCAATTCATGGCTACTACAGTACTGTGATTCGATCGTTAACTCTTGAAACCAATAAGAAGACTTATGGGCCATTTGGAGTTGAAGATGGGTCCAAGTTTTCATTTCCAACCGTTGGGGTGAAGGTCGTCGGCATCCATGGTAGATCGGGTATCTATCTTGATGCCATTGGACTTTATGTAGAAGAGTCTATTCAAGAGTAGCTCATAGGCCCGCGCGCCATCATGTTGATTATGATAAATTTGTGTAAAAAAATCGTGTAAAATTAAATGGTGACTTTTTGGATCAAAGTTTCTCTGTGGAAGATGAAACAGGTGAATATTACTGTGATGTATGCGAAGAAGAGAGAACCCAACAGTGTGTTTTTACTACTGCAAGACGTGGGGTTTGGCTGCAACTCTGAATGAATTATTGGGAGTATTAGTCATCTGTTGGTACTTGTGAAAGCGGTGAACATAAATTACTCTATGAATGTATTCGCTGCAAGTTCATTGTCCACGCTATTGGGCACTGTTACCGCGAGCAGATCAAGGCGAAGTGATTGTTTTTCTGCTATCCAGGCTATTGGCCATTTTCTGCTATTGGGCACTGTTAAAACTTATGTGGTGTTGAGCCTCTCCCACATTAAAAATGTGAGGATACCTCTTGGTTGATTTGGGTGGCCTTGAAGATTTCAGACATATCATTGAAGAATGACTCTTCCAATTTTAGAATTCGATGGAGAAGAAATCTTCATTCCTCAAAGAATCCATGGAAAAGTATAGTGAAAGTAAGTGACCTGATTTACAACAATGCTATTTCAAAGATTGGAAATGAAAAGCTAATGGAATCATACTCTCAGACTCATCGTCTTTCTTTAAAAAAGAAGGCTTCTGTAAACAATTTCTGGAATTCCATATCTCGAGCTTGGCTGCCATTTTATCCAACAGATTGGAAGCCATGGAAATAAGAAATGTGGATGACACGTTCCCAAGGGGTGGTGCGGTGGTCGAACACTTGAGTTTTGAAAGTGTGCTCCCCTCAAGGTTCCAAGTTTGAGACTCACATGTGACATTAATTTGTAAACACCTCCCGTGTCTCTATTCCTTCAAAATATCGATGTCTCTCAGTGTCTTGCCTAGGAATGGGCGTGATTACCTCTTTTAAAGAAGAAATGTGGATGTACATGGAATTGATCTTTAGAAAAGGATGGCACTTTTTACACTAGCACTCTCTCAAAATTGTATGCATCATCAACTGTTACTGATTTTGACAACAGAATCCAGCTTTATGGTAAGCTTTAGGAAGGATCCGCAACCAAAGAAGGTCAAGTTCTTAGTTTGGGAGCTCACTCACAAGGCGGTTAATACACATGATGTTTTTCAAAATGTCCCCTGGCTGGTTCTTTCTCCTTGCTCTGCTGTCTATTTTGTTACAAAGACCATGAATCCCAAGATCATATCATGAGTGGTTGTTTGGGCAGAATTGACCCTCTATCATTTGCTATGTTCTTATCAGTCACACATTCAAGGGTGCAAAGGAGATCTTATTGCTCAATATTGTTTATGGTTTCTCCTGGAAGTGGTGGATTCAAAGAAACAACAACATATTTTAATGCTCAATATTGTTTATGGTTTATTTTGGAGCCGTCTCCCTCATTTTTGTAACTATGATCTATCTGGTGACTTTTTTTTTTTTTTTTTTTTTGTAAAGTTTCGTAGGGCTTATGTATTTCTTTTTCATATATCAATGAAATCTTTTTCTTTTCCTATACAAAAATATCTCTTCAAATGATTTTTATAATATATTGTGCTTTTATTGTGTTCTTTTAGTTCAACTTCAATTGAGGATAAATGATTTTAACCTTTGACCTCTTAGTTCTTAAGAACACACTTATGTTGTTGAGTTATTGCTCTTGTTGGTGATTCTAATAATCTTTTTATTTATTTATGTAAATAAAATCGTGATTATATTCTGTTATCGGTTTATCTTGTTATGCTCATATTCGTGTTTTTATTTCTTTATCTAGATTAATTTCATCTAATATTTTTTTTAAGGTGAAGAGTATTTTTTAAACTTTTTAAAGTTCATGTTTCAGAGACTTCCTCTGCAAGCTACTGTCAGGTATCTCGATCTCGTGCAACAGTAATCTATGCCAAACACCATAAAATATACCAAAGAGATAGGAATATGCTAGTAGTATTGATTCAAATACTCCAAAATAGTATGTTACAATCGAAATAACCAACAGTGATGATGAACAAAGGAAAATAACAAAAACATAAGATATGATAACTTCACGGTGAGTTATAGAGCAAGAGCACCGGTGACTCTCCCTTCAGCTGCTCTTTCTGCCGAGCCTCCAAAATTCTTCACACCTTCTTGTACCAGCAACATATTCTTTATATACTCTCCTAAATGCATACCCTAGCCACGTCACCATAACAGCTAACTGCCTATTCCCTTTTTTACCCTTTCTCACATACGTATGTATAATTGGTGGGGACACCTCCTCTTGCACGTTCTCATTTTTATTCTTCCTAGCATATGCTTATTTTAAAATGAAACCCAATTTTTTTCTTAGGGATTAAAATGAAACATTATTGAATTTCAATGAGTAAAATTGAACATTTTTAAATATTTAAAATAAAAATATTTAATTTTAAAATATCTCGACCAAACTAAACTAAACCAATGATTAAAAATGTATCTACACTTTTTTCTTTTTTTTTTGAGAAATACACTAGTTATTTTCTTTTTTTTTTGAAAAAAAATACACTAATTGTTATTGTTTTTTTTTTTTTGAAAGTGGAATAACTGCATCTTGGTGGTTTACGGTTTTACCTACTTAAAATATTGGGTTTTAAAAAAACTAAAAATAATGGTTGACTTCCAATCAATTTTAATAATTTAATTTCGGCGCTTATGTGATTTGACTTCTTTTTTCTATAAAGTAAAGACTGACTTCTTTTCTAAAAATTATTTAATCAGTATTATTCCAGGTGTAATAATAAAAGAAAAGGTAACAGAATTAAGTAAGGATCAAATTTTCAAACTATTGGCAAGAATATCAAAAATAAAATAAATTACAATAAAATTAACAAAAAATTCCTCACTTCAATTAAGAAAAAGAGTAATGAACCAATAAACTATTATTTTTATGAGCTTTTAGCATATATATATATAGACCATATTAAAAAACTAATTGTAAAATTAGGCAATTAGGAAAGTATTTGCAAGAGTAAATTTGGTTTCTATTATTTTAAATATTAAAAATAGTAGTTTTACTCATTTGCCCCTTTAGTTGGAAGTTTCCATTTATATGGAAAGTGGAAAGTGTCCACATTTCATATCATTTGTCGAAATTTGTAGAAGACTTTTTTGGAGACATTAATGACTAATTACTATTATGTGCAATTAATGAAAGTTTCAGATTCTTGTTTCTCAAATCTTTCACTCTCCTGATTCTAATAGATCAATTCAACCCTAAACCCTTTTGTCTAGAGACGGACATGATTAACCTTGATATAGTGGAGCGAATCTCCAATTTCCTTTTTTTTTTTTTTTATAAAAAAAATCAATTTTTTTTAATACATTAAAGGCCTATTACACACAAATTGAGAGTTCATGGACATACTAGACATTAGTCCTAGATCTTTAAAAAATTTATGAACATTTTTTAAAGTTAGAGGACTAAACTTGTCATTTAACCAATATATTATCAGGTGTCATTTGATAGTGGACAGACTATTACATTAGAGACCTATTAGTCTATTACACACCTTTATACTCTGGTTAACATTTGGTCATTTGATAGTGGGCAAACTAGTCGGTATCTTGATGCAATTTGACTCTATGCAATTTCAAAACAGTAAGTTTACTTATAAACATTCGATTAAAATAGATATACATTGAAATTTTAATTTAATTTGTATTTTTTTTATATCCATGAGTGTGTCCGGGCTAGCTTGCGCACACCTCAACTATTTTCACGGTACAAACTGTTTGACTCTACATCATTTAACTGTCAAAGAAACCCGTAAGAAATTAAATTTTAGGTATGTCATCATCGTGGATTAAACAATAACCTTTTAGATCTTCAAGACCCTCTTTGACCACTAGGCCAACCGATTATGTTTAATAGTATGTTAACATGATAATGATACCCATCACATTTGTTTAGTAGTATATATGTTGTTGAAATGCCTTGAATTAGATATTTTGTGTACTATATAAATCCTCTAGAGGGTGTTTTGGAATACCCCTATCTCATGATTGTATCTTGTTCTCTTGTTAATCAGATGGTTTCTTTTTCTACTCGTAGAAGTAATTAATACACCGTTAATGAATCACGTCAATCTATGTGTTGTCTTTTCTTCTTTTTTATTGTTTGTTTCGTCGATATTCATTTCGTCATAACATATGTAACACGAAAATTTCTCTTTAACCAGAACCTACCTTGTTTAAGTTTCAACTTCAACATATCTTCTTTTATAAACCACAGGGTGTTTTGGAATTTCCAAAGGAACATCTTGTATCAATTACTGGTTATATTCGCTCCTTAACTCTAATAACGAATATCAAGACTTATGGACCATATGGAGTAAAGGTTGTGAAGAGACATTTTCCTACCGTATACTATGGAAATGGAAAATTGTGAACCCCTTTCATGAAATAATAATAATAATAATATGAAATTTATTAAATAAATAATAGACACAACAAATGATGAGTGTAGATGAATATAGTGCTACTATTAATATATATATATATATATATAATATGAAGTGCTTCCAGATAACAAGGTACACAGTTTCATATAATTATATAGGAAAATTGAATCAATTATCTATTGTGAATATTTTGTCTTTATCATAAACATACAATCAGATATATTAGCTATGCTGTATTCGACGAATAAGATAATAGTGATTTTGGAGCATGTGCTCATTTAATAATTTACTGCCCATTATCATCAAAGATTAATTTAAAGGGTAAATCATGGATTTGAAGGAATGTAAAATTTAGACTAGATTATAAAAAGCTAGAATTTAGTTTTTATGCTATAATAATACCTAAAATAGATACGTATAAATTACTATCTGTATGTAAAATATATGATTTATTTTTTAATCAATCATTTTGCTCAAACATGGAAATTGGAAACATAACCATCATGAAATGTTCTAGTAGTCAAGAAAGTCTTGAGCGGTTTGATCGAATGCAAGCTGACCCGGATAGTCACGGATAAATTACATGGATTAAATTTTTTTTTTTATTTTTTTTTTCTGAATAGATCAAATTTATTTGTTGCCTGGTTATTGAACACAATAATGTCTAACGAAGCTTCTTTCCAAAATAATATATACAATTAGAAAACTTTGGAGCAAGTTTTGTTGAGTAATGGTCATTCACATGCTGGCTTTGTATCAAAGCTACTAAGGCAAATTGCAAACGCTTGGAAAGCTGAGAGAGGATAGCGATAATCCATTGTGAAAATGTCTTTCCCAATCTTACCAAACTGCAGAATCACTCTCTCTTGTTCGGCTGCAGACACGTTTTGGCTCGTCTCCGCTGCGGCAACGAGTTGGAAGTTCTTCACCGAGGCGACTGTCACACGCCCTTTGAAGTTCAGGCACCAACATTGCAGCTGCTCGTGCCATCTCGGAGCTTTGTTCTTCAATACCAATGGAGCTATTGATTCCTGATGCTCGGGGGACTCGGTTATCGCCTTCTTTCCTTGGCATGTCGATGCGGATGGATGATGTTCATTGATGCAGTCTTTAAACTCTGTTGGAGTTGGGGCAGTGCCACCCTCCTCCACGGCTGCAACGGGTATTGAATGCATGGTGCACCTCATTCTTCTCGGCCCTCTCGTGCGGAGCACGTTTAGCTCGTAAGCTACCGCAGCGATTTTATAGTTGGTTGGAGTCTTACTTGGAGAAACTTGTTTCAAATGGATTCTTCGTTTAGATCTACTGGTTCGCAATTTTAGGTCAAGTGGAGGCTGATTGTCATAAATTGAAAACTTTGTTCCCATAAAATTTGACCTGATCCACATCAACTTTCAGTTAATTAGTTAAAGATAAAACAACCACCCTGCAGTTTCTGCAAAATAAACTAACCAACGGAAACTGTTGTGTGGTCATGGCTTACCTTAACTTTCCAATGTAATTGTTGCTTGCTCGAGAGAAGTCGTCGGGAACTAATGATACAATGAAATCGGTACTCATTGCTCGTCGGAGTCTTTTTGCAGTTAGCAACAATTTACTTAGATTACCGGACAGGGCTGTAATTGAAACACAACAAATTTGATTAGATCTATATACATTATATCATAGAGGCAAAAACAAAACAATAAATAGACTCCGTTTGATAATCATTTTATACTTTTTAAAAAAATTATGCTAATAGATACTTATTGTTTGTCGAACTCTTTGTTTAAGAATCTACTTTTGAGAGAGATTTGAAAACTAGAAAAGAACTTTTAAGAACTTCATTTTTGAAATTTGGAAAAGAACCAGAACAATTTTAAAAAATGAATCGTTATCAAACGAGACTTTAACAATTTTAGGGTAAGTTAAGGGTTTGCATTGTCTAGGATTGAGAAGTTTGTTCTGCAGTGAAGTTGAGAGGTGGGTTGCAAAAATCTAAATGTACTCAAAGCCTCACTTCAGAACAAATTATGATACAAACTTAACCCATGAGCCCAAAACTCCAAAATAATTTTAACAAAACACTGACTTCGGCTCCAAAACTTTCTTCAAAATTTATTTCATTAAGAAATAGGGCTATGGATATCAAAAAAATGAAGCTGTTGCAGGTTATGAAATTCAACACACTTTGATACGAAGCTTCACTTTTTATTTTTCTGATAACTAAAAATAAGTTCTGTCCCATTACATACTCGAAACCTTAGTAAAATCGTTCAAAAGTCAAGATCTTTTACAATTAAGCTCACTCATAAATTTCAAACCTGAAACGTCCAATAGAATATACCTCGGAGACTCGAAGTCTCTACTCTACATAGACGGATGCACAATCCACAATCTCAATAGAAAACAAGTGTCCTGGAGAGAAGAAGAAAAGGAAAATTACCAGGGCTTAGCCCGAGATAGAGCCGGAACGTCGAAGTTGCTCGTTCTCTCTTAATGAAGCACTGGATTGAAGTGTCTCTTGGTCCCGGCTATTAAATCAAGTCAAAAACACAAAGAAAAAAGAGATTCAAATCTTAATCCCTAATTGCTAAATAAACTCAAAAACAGATGAAATGAAATTACCTGCTTCAAAGAAATTGGGAACGTAATCCAGCCACACTGTTCGGGAGTTCTCACAACCTCCTTCGTAACAATCCGCCATGACCGGCAAACCGAAGCGCAGGCGACAACATCCCGGCGAGACGGCCAAGAGGTTTCACTCGCTTCCACTCGTTGAATTAGGTCTAGAAGAAGCTCCGGTGGCAAATTCGCCCAACGACTTTGCTCGATCGGAGCCGGAAACGATGAAGAAGAAGAAGAAGAAGGCTGCTCCGGTACGATATGCGACTTTCCGAGATGCCGCATCTGAACTCCATCCCTAACTTTTCTGGATGAATTCTCAGTTCCTTCTCGTATTTCACTCTTCTCACGAATTAAGCCTCTCAAAGGCATCGTGAAAGCAGTAATCGATTCACTAAACACGGATACGATTGAAATCAAGAACAAACTCCGATTCGGAACTCAAACAAACTCAATCGAAGAAATCAGAAACAAAAAACATGATTCAACATTCAAATTAACAGTTCTTGAGATAGCAGATTTAACACAAATCAAAACATACGAAACTATGATCCGAAAAATTTCGATCGAGTTCGTCACATTTCCAATGCATTTCGAAATCGAAACAAAATCAATGGATGAAAATACGTACCGCAAGAACGCGAAACAAAACTTTGAGAGATTCTTTGAAATTCAGAGGAATTTGATGGATCGACTCAGAGAAACTTCCAGCAACTGAGCCTTTTTTTCCCTCCACCTTGAAATCCCCTTTTTAAATCGAAAAAAAAGTAACAATGTCTGGGAAGTTGCAAACGGCTTCTGAAGGAACAGAGGAAACAAAAAAAAAAAACCTGTAAATTGTAAATTTTGTCACTAATTCGGTAGAAAGTTATTATTTGGTTTATATAATTTTTTAACTTATAATTGAATGGACAATTAAGGAGTACTAGGTTAATTCATTTCAACTCCACCATCACCGGTTTGAGTTAAAAAATTGGTGATAAAAATTATCAACAAAAATATAATTCGACAAGTATTTTGTATAATTAGATTCGAATCTCCCTTCTTTCAATTATATTGTATAAAAAAGAAAAAATTAATTTTTTTTTTATTTTTATTAAAAAAAATAAGGAGATTTTGCAGGTATATTACAAAAAAAAAAAAAAAAAAAAAAAATCATGTATAGCACAATTTCTAAACTTATTTATTTGTGGTACAAAAATGATTGATTGCATTATTCAATCACTCAAAATTGATAGACTGAACTGATATAAGCTTATCTTTTTGAACCGATAGAAGTCAAAAGTCAATCAACTGAACCGATAGAAATCTAATAATGATAAAATAAAAGTTTTGGACAAAATATATTATAATTAAATTATTTTAAAAAATATACTACAAATATAATGAACAGCTAAAAATATACTATCAAGGATAAATTTCCAAAAAATAAACAAATTCTAATATAACTCTATCATTAATCTATTAAAGTTAAAATTTATTTAGTCAACATTCATTAAGTTCTGTTATCAAAAATTAAAAATTGAATATTATTAAAATGAATGAATAAAAATATTTAATTTTTAAATATAAAAATAATAGTGAAACTCTATTTTAATATATATATATAAATTAGTTATGGAAGAATAAACAAAGTGAGTGAAGTGGACTCACAGGTTGCACGTGCAAGCGTTGCCTAGGTTTAAACAACCGTGGCAAACGTAAGAGAAAAGCCACGTCATATTATTATTACATTTATTCTTGTTATGATTTAATAATAATAATATTTGTTGATAGATATTGATTTTTAATCGGAGATGGACTGAGCCGGCCGGTTCAGTGCATGCCAGCTAGACGTTATCAGCATTTCTAGGCTCCTCGATCGTGTGGCCCCCTCCTCGGTCAACTTGTAAGCGATTTTTATTATAATTTTTTTAAATTATAATATTACTAATTGCTCATCTTAGGGCATGTTTGCCCCATGGACAAATAGTGGAGTTGACTTGGGTTCACTTCTATTTCATATTTGCCTTATGCACCTCCATAAGTCTATCCAATTCCTACCCAACTCCACGCGTGAGCTCCACATTTTTATTCAAATATTAAAATATTAAAAAACTACTCAATATTTATTTTTTTATTTAAATAAAAACTTCAACAAATCATTTTTTATCGCATCAAACATAACTTTATTATTAAAAAACTATTAAATATCGATTTTTTTATTTAAATAAAAACTTCAATCATTCTCTTTCCATCACATCGAACATAACTTTATCTTTTCTTTTATTCCCCCAAACATAAACTTATTTCACTTCTCTTCTCTTTCCATTCCAACTCAACCCAACCCAACTCATCCCGTCAAAGCCAAACATGCCCTTACTTTTTGTTTTTTAACCAAATGCTCTAACTTTTTCCTTTTTATTTATCTTTTAAGTAGTTTTTTTTTTTAGCAATATCCTTTTAAGTAGTTGTAGGACTTATTACGTTTTTCTTAAATTTTCAAAATTTCATCAATTCTTGGGTTATGTTTGGCTAATTCTTGGGTAAAGTTTTTGGTCAATGTAAATATACTTTTTTCACCACATACAATGTGAGCGAGTGTTGGTAAAACGAGAATTTTGGGTGGTTTTCTTTAAAAAATGGAAATTTAAAGGCAATGTCGATGTTGAGAATCTCACATTGATAAGATGAAAATATCAATAAGTGTTTATAAAGTAGGTGGACTATTCATTTCATTGTCAATTGGTTTTGAGGTAGAACCTCATATTCTCACATGGTATCAGAGCCTATTAAGCCCAAACGGGTATTCGATCCAATCAAATGAAATTGAAATCCAATTTAAAATTGGTGAGCCCAAGAGAGGCACCATCTTGAGGGAATATGTTGAGAAAATCCCACATTGATAAGGTAAGGATATCAACACCTGTTTATAAAATAGGTGGACTACTCCTCTCAATGCCAATAACTCCATATTCTCACAGTCGAAGAGTGCGGGTGTGCAGATATTGCGTGAGTGATGGCTCATCATCTCATAACCAACGCCCATGAATCGAGTTGAAGGCATGACTAAGAGTATTTTCGTTGTGTATTCAATGAAAACTTCGGGTGACGACCTGACAAGCTATAATGTATGGACGATGCAAGCTTGGAGCTAAAATTTCCGTTAAAGCTAGCCATAATGAGTGGAAATCATGACGTTTTACGAATCTAAGAGTACAAACTTTTATTATTTTACTTTACCCTAAAATTCACAAAATAAATTTAATCAACTAAGTAATAATCACCTTATACTTAAATGATTGAGTTGGACATTCCATATTCCACAAAAGCAAAAAACCAATAAAATTAAACTTCAAATAATCGACTCATAATAATTCATCTAATTCATATTGATTTGTTATATTTATAGAAAATAAATCTTAAAATTATGTTAAAGCTTTGTCACTGTTTTATTCAACTCTATATGAAGATGAGTGATTTAAATTCAGAACTTGTTAGATTATTTATTTACCCATCATGTTAGTTGATTTATGTCTATAATACACATTTAAAGCTTTTAAAGATCGATTGAAATAGTCAATAGCGCAATAATTTCATTGTTTGGTTGTATACCAGTTCAACACCAGTATCACGAGTTCGAACCGAATTGATATTTGTAATCACCTTCTCTCAATTGTACTAAAAGAAAAAAAATCATGAGATCGAAAAACGACACATATTTGAAATTAGATTGTATACCTAGACTTATTATGTTATGTATTTAAGCTATTTGAATTCTTTTTCAAATTTGAATTTTGAAGCATTTAATTATGAAAAAGAAAGCACTCAAATCAAATAGTACCATTTTTCCTTTTTCAATTTTCAAAATTAAGAAACAGTTTATATATAGGAACTTGGGAGGTAGTAATAATTGAGTTGGTGTGGAAAAGTAATTACAAGAGGAAATCAAGATATGAAAGAAGAGTTGAGAGAATTATTAATAGGGAAAAAAAGTATGAACAAGTTTAGAAAGAAGGCTGATGAAAAGAAGCCATAATTCAGGTGGAGGGTTTGGTGGGTGTCTGTAAAGTATGTAGGGTTTTTTTCTTTTCTTTTCTTTTTTTAAAGGAAATAAACCAAACACATGATTCCAAGAGAAAACACAAGAAAATAAGAAGAAGATATATCTAGATAAAGATCTATGATTTTGAAAGGAGATTGTGAGAGAAATGAATAGAGAAGACTACAAACAATGTAACTAATAATTTTACACATCAAATGTGTGATAGTCACATAAAAAAAAAAATAACAATAATAATATAACCCATCTCTATATTTGAAAAGGTTATAATTTAGGGTTTTTTTTTTATAACTATTTCGTTTTTTGTTTTTTATTTTTGAAATTTAAGTTTATTCTCACTCAAATTTTTTACAATGTATTCATTTTTTCTTAAGAAAGTAGGTGAATACTAGCCAACTTTTAAAAACAAAAACAAACTTGAAGCTATTGTTTTTTGTTCAAATTTTGATTTGGTTTTTATAAATATAGGGGAGATGTAGACATCCAAATAAAAAAAAAACATATAATAAAATAGTTCCTATAAGCTTAAATTTAAAAACAAAAAACAAAAAAGGTTATCAAACCATGCCTTAATCACTAAAATTTAAAAGTGAGATAGTTTAATATTTAGTTTTAGATTAAAAATTATTATCTAAAAATTAAAAAAAAAAATTAGAAAGGTCTAAAATTTAAAAGTTAGAGTCACTCAATTGGTTAAAGAGAACTTTGGGGTGTGCATAAGGATGATTAATTTAATTTATGATACCCACCTACTTAGAAATTAGTTCCTTACAAAAAAAATTGGCATTTAAATATTGTAGGACTGAACAATATATATACCATAATATTAGTAAATAAAAATCTATAATTATAAGCAGTTGTTCATGTGTGAATGAGGTGGTCATTTGTACTTCATTTAGTGTCAGCAATTAAGGGAAGTATATGAACTGAATTATACAACATTGAAATGATAAATATTGGATATGAAAGTCATGGTTAAAAGAAATATTAAGAAATTAATATGTACTACATATATACCAATAAAATGTACATTTCTTTTCAGTAGAAGTTGATGAATTATTGTAATATAATTTCCTATTAAGACAAGCTGTCAAAAGAATATGTATTGGTATATGCAAATAACCTCACTCTTAAGAGCAACTTAAGAAAAGTAAGTAAGATGATTAAGTAATAGGGATTAATTGTTAGGTCCTGGATAAAAATTGGATTCTCAACTATTAAGAAAGTTGCATTAAATTCTTAAATTTTAATTTCAAATTTCACCTTTCATCAAATTAACTATTTTTTTTTAGTTTTACAATAATTGAAAATTCAAATCCATGATCTACATTCATAAACCATATTGATACTGCTACAATCAAAATTAACTACTTGCATGAACAGTTTTTTAAAATTATTATTGTAAAAAATAAACTGTTTTTTTTATTTGATAATTGTATTGTGATATTTAAAATCAATCATTTTTCACATACAATGAAGAGATATGGGTCACAAAATCAAATCTTTGCCACGTGTATATATGCGAAAGGACAGCGGGGGGGAAGAGGATTGGTTGGATTTGGATTGGAAGTTGGAAGTAGACAAAGCCAACTCATAATCTGCCAACGTGGGAGCAGCCATCTTCCTGCTGTCCTTTCCTTCTTGATTTGACCTCATTTTTCCCTCACACCTTCCATTCCCATTTGGATAACCTTTTTTTGGCCACCCTCCTTTTTTTTATGATGCATCTTTCAATTATTCTCCCATCCCTATCTTTGTTGTTTAGGTTTAATTTTGAATTTGATGTGAATAGAAGCAATAATTGAGTATATATTAGATTTGATTTAAAAGAAAAAAGACTTGAGCTGGTTTCATTTCGAACTAGTCTAAATATTCAAGTTTAATCATGTATTAAAAAAAAAATATTGCATTTATAATAAATTGTCTTAAAAATCTTCTATCAATTTTAGAAATATATTCACTTCTTATCTTTATTTGTATTAAAATTATTAACCTTATTAAACTAAATTTGATTAAAGTTTATTTTAAAATTGGGTTAAATATGATGTTTTTTTTTTGTCACGAGAAAACTCGTAGATATTAATTTGAAATTGATTTCTAGGTAGGTGACCACCATGAGATTTGAACTCATCACCTTATGGACCTCAATATCATCTATGACCAATTGGGCTACTCCATGATTTGGTTAAACTATGATGGTTAAAGCTGATTCTATAGTAATAAGATCGATTAAGCCTTATTTGACCACTTCAAGGCAATGGTCCGTTGCTAAAATTCGAGCAGTTACTTGAAAACTTGCTTCTGATTTAAAACTTTGAGTATTTAGAGTCTCAATGATTCGACTATTATGAACTCTTTGAATTAGAGTCTCAATGAATAAATGCCTAACCGACTGTACAGTCTCAATAAATAAATTTCTTCTCCAAAGTTGTTCTTCATATAAAATTTTTATTTCTTTATTCCAACCACATTTTTTTTTTTTATTTTGGAATTCAATATAACAATGGGGATTTTTCTTGTATAACAAAAATTAGCTAAAAAATTGTATCTATAGCACAAAACTGAAAATAATTGCATATATACCAAAATTTTGAGTGATTGAACTCAATCGAACTCAATCAATAACTAGTGATTGAACTCAATCAGTTGAGCTCAATCAATTAACAAACTGATTGAGTTTAATCACTAGTTATTGACTGAGTTAGATTGAATTCAATCACTTATAATTTTAATATAAACGAATTTTTGATAAAAATGTGCTATAATTTGAATAGAGAACCTAAAATTGGTATACATAACAAATTTCCTATAATAATTGGGGGCTGGGTTTTGGAACCACATTTAGTCTCTCTTTTGTGTTCCGTGATGTTTTGTTTTTGCCCTTCGTTTTAATATTATAAGGAGGAATATTAATTTTAATATTTATACTTCCAAAAATACAATAAATAGATCATGGATGTTTAGATTTTCATTAACTAGGTAGGTAGAAATAAAACACATACATGAACTAAGTAATGAGAGTCATGAGACCAACTAAAATCAAATCAATCATGGTCTATTTAGATGGTCTATTCATATAATTACATCAAGTTTATAACCTATCATGAAATAAAGCTTCATAGTTTTTTGTTTTTTGTTTTTTTTGTATAAAAATCAATAGAATAATGTCCTCATGTGATCAAACTTAATAAAAATGGCATTAGTACTCATCTTCAAATTGTACAGTTTCCTTTTAAAAAATTACATTAATTTAAATAGATTGCATCAAATTTTAAGTCTTCCATAATTTTGGATTTGTGACTTAAATAGAAAATATGATTGAGCTATAATTAGTATTGGAAAAATGAGTCGCTTTAAACATATTTTAAAGGACACACATTTGCTTACGTGAGATTAACGATGTAAATCATTTTTGTCCTAAAAAACGATGTAAATTATTTAATAATAACCAATCCATTAATATTGTGTTTTTCAAATTAGGGTAAATTTAGTTTAGATTGGCTTGTTTGAATTATGTTATTAGATTTACTGTTGATTAAATTAGGTTTTTATGTCATTAATCAATGAAAACATAGAGCTTTGCATTCTCTCTTCTCTTTTCTTCTCTAAAATTAACATAGTATAGAAGTTTTTTATTTCAATTTTGAATATATAGTTTGGGTTTAGTTTAGATTACAATTTGCCTTAAATTCGATTACTTGAGTTAATTCTGTTGTTAAATTTATTTTTGGTTATCATAATTACTCAAAACAAATAAAAACATAGCCGTCTTTTTACAATTTTTTAGGATATATTTAATTAATAGGAATTAGGATAATATGTGTGTTTATGGTGCATATTATTATAACATAATGAAAGGATTATTATAGTCAGAATAAGTAATTATAACTGAAAGGGTTAGCGCAATTGGTTCTCATGTTTGAAGTTAATACTTTTTAACTTCTACAGTCACATCTTCGAACCCGAAGATCGGTATTTGTTCATCTCTCTTAAAATGTATACTAAAAGAAATGAAGAATTACAAGTCAACTTACTGATTATTAAATACTGATTTTTAAATTAATTCCTAGATGTTATCATCAAGCAATACAATTACTAGGTCACTAATTCTTTCGATAATCGTGGGGTATCATGTCGGTCGATACTTTTCACATTTTGGGACACTTGTTGCACAACCCGGCTCTCTTGTCTTTTTGCAACTTCAGGTTACAGCTTCTATCTTATTTCCTTTGCCATTTGAATTGGGCTGGGCCCATTATTTCCTTTCTACCTTCTACCTTTCACTTTCCCTGGCCCACACGTTTAAATTTTCTTCAACCTTTTTTATTGGGGTAATGGTAGTAAATGGCTACTTTTTAAAAAACAAATCATGAGATGTCTACCAAGTGAGGCCATTAAAATGGATGGCTATTTTATGTGAGAGAGATTTTTCAATCCCCAAAATACCCTACCCTCAATTGCAGAGTCTTACAAAAAAA
>JBBMEF010000018.1:3844438-3869509 GCA_037832685.1 Sicyos baderoa | reverse complement strand
GAAAGATGAAACAAATTGTAAAAAATTTGAGAGAAAATAGGCTTAAATTTGAAAAACCAAAAACAAGAAACCAAATGATTATCAAACGGGGCCTATAATATATGATTTGATATTCATAAATTTACAAGTTTGAATCTCAAATTTAATTGATTTTTTTTTTAATTTAAAAAAATTACATTTTCTATTCATTTCACAAATTATATATTTGATAACTTTCAGCAGTAGAAAATAAATCACTCATATTTTTGCATTAGATAAATCCTATATAGTGAGTTATTTGAAGTAGTTAAAAAAATGAGAGGTGGAACCAAAAACTAATTAACCATTACTAACTAAATAACCACCGCTAACTAAATAACCAAAAATGGTTGTGTTTATTTATCTTATATAAGGAGGATTTAGTTTAAATAACTATTTGGAGTAGTTAAAAAATTAGTTGTAGTCAAAAATTTATTTAATGTGATTTTTGTGTAGAGCAAAAAACCTTATTTGGAGGTAGATTTAAAATGAGTAATTATTTTTACTAATAAAAAATGAATGATTAAAAAATGAGTTATTTTAAATGATTAGAAATAATTGAATAGTTATAACTCAACATTTATAATTGAATGATTATAAATGAAACATTATTTTTAAAAATAAAAATGAAGGAAGTTAATATTACTGATTTGGACATAAATTTTCGAGAAGAAATTAATTAATCTGGTATTTAAATTCTGGTTAAATACGGTAAACAAACACCACATAGTAATAACTTATATGGTTAGAAACAGTAATAACATAGAGGCCATAGGCCACACATCCATATATCTAATCATAACAATTACAATATGAACTAAAAGCCAGTTTGCTTTTTCAGAGAGTCAACATTAGTGTATTTGACTTTTATAGCATTTGTGCATTCTATGTATAGTTTGTTTGTTTGTTTATTTTTTTTTATAGATTACATCAATTGGGGGTGGGGGGCTCGAACCCAAAATTCTTTGGTCATTAAGCATATACTAATGTTGCTGAACAACTGCTCATGTTAACTCTATGGGCAATTTGTTGGTCCTTCCTCTCTCCATTTTTAGTAAAAAATAAAATAACAAACTTTATGATTATTAATACTTTAAGTCGTTGAACTATTTCTTTTAATGACAACTATATATGATGTTATTAATTATGTTTGATTTAAAAGTTTCTACATACAAAGGATCAATAAAAATATATTAATAAGTTAAAAGTAAAATGTTTATTAGATTGATGAGGGGAAATAATAGAAATTTGGAGCCAATTAAATAATAGCTTAACAATATTAATATTAATAGTAATGTGTGATAACTGAAATTTATTTTTTTTTTAAGTAGGAATTTTGAGAGAAAAATTATTTATTGTGATTGAACAGAAAATGATAGAATAGATTATGAGAAACAGAAAAATGAAATAATTGTTGATTTAAATGAAATTACAAAAATGGTGGCAATAGGCCCCCATGACTGCACCCTATTTAAAAGTTGAAACCAGTCCACGGCTGTGTCGGTTAAACGCCACTCGGTTCCAGTTCGTGTTCAATGAACCCATGGGTTCGTTAATTCAATCATTGCCGCCATATTTTACTCGATTCCTACACGTGTGCCTCCTTCACACGTGCATACATTGCACTTTTAAATTCAATTATAAATCTCTAAACTTCTAATTGTTATTATTTTATTTTTTTTAATCATTGTCTTCATAATTTCTTTAACTTCTACACGTACCTTGTATTTTTAAATAAATTATAAATTTTAGATTTTTTTCCTTTTTTATTTGGAGAGAAGATTAAAATTAAAATTCTAATTTTTTAGGTCCGTTTGATAACCATTTCGTTTTTTGTTTTTTGTTTTTGAAATTTAAGTCTATTCTTACTCAAATTTCGTACAATATGTTCCACCATTCCTACCATATATCTATCTTTCTTTAAAAAAGTAGGAAAACACTTACTAAATTTTAAAAACAAAAAAAAGTAGATTTCAAAAGTTTGTTTTTGTTTTTAAAAGTTAGTTAGTATTCTCCTAATTTTTTAAAGGAAGATGAATATATGATAGGAATGGTGGAACACATCATAGGAATTTTGAGTAAGAATAGACTTAAATTTCAAAAATCAAAAACAAAAAACCAAATGGTTATCAAACGGGGCGTTAGTTATTAAATAATATAAAATATATATATATATATATATATATATATATATTTTTTTTTTTTAATTTGAGACTAAAGTTATGCTCTTATTGACCTATCAAACTTTTAATTTGTGTCTATTTTAATCAACTGTTTAAATAGTGTTGGATTAGAAATAAAAAATGAATTAGTATACGTTTAGGGATAGAGATTAGATTAGGTGTTTTTTTATACAAAGATTAGATTAAGGTGTTGGTGCGAATGGAAATGGAGCAATTTCTTTTTTATGGATGCCATTCTTGGGCCACGTGCGGGTGGATTTTATTATTATTATATTTTAATAAGCGCTGGTGGATTTATGAGTACACGTTTTTTTTTTTTTTTTTTTTCTTTTGAGAACTTATGTGTACACGTTTTGGTTGGTAAGAAACCATACAATCCAATCTCTACCTCCCACGTGTACAACATCCTCTCATATCTCTCTATTGAAATAAATATATCCTCTCGAATATCTTTTTAATCATCATAAGTAACAAAAACATACGTGATAGTATAGGTCAAATCAAGATGAAAAACTCCCAAACAAATAGGATAGATCAAAACCTAGAAAAATAATGGATTGAAGGATAAAATAAAATAATAGGCCTTTGCCTCAGAAAATAGAAAATAAAATAACCTAGGAAGATAGGAAGACAATGAAAAATTAATGAAACTTCTTTTCTATTATATATATATATATTTTTTTTTTTTTTTTTTTTTTTGATTCAATACATTGGAGGAAGGGGATCAAATATGTAACCACATAGTTACATGGTTGTACAAGATGTTGCTAGAGCTCAGCTCATGTTGGCTTCTCTATTATATTAAATTTGCATATAGGAGATGAATTATAACAAAAAGGTTTATCCTTTATTCATAGAGAATAAAACTTGCTAGATTGTTCAAGCCTTTAAAACGAAATGTTTTTTTTTTTTAAAGAAAGTCCATATTATTTAAATATAGTCACTGCCCAATAAGCTACGGTTATGCAAATCTAAAGATAGGAAATTAGATAACCAGAAAGGAAAATCAAAAGACCAAACATTATTAGTCGTAGTCGTAAAACGAAATGATTGATAGTTATTAGAGATAAAATGGTGTTAAGAGTAGATAATGAGAGAAGTATTATTAAAACATAACTTAACATCCTCCCAGCTCGAGAAACGAAACTCGAGTTTGTTAGGAGAAAAACAACTACTTCAACGAACATGTGATGTCACGTGTGTTGTTTTCGCCATGAAGGCTATTTGGTTGTCCTCTTTGTTTCTCCTCCAATTCCAAACACAAAATGATTTTTATGGACATCATTTGCTTTTTGTGAAGAATAACCTCGAACCAAAAATTCATTTGCAGAGATAATAACATGAGCTCTATACTCCAAATATTATTCATAAATTAGAAGTTAAAAATATAGGTGTTTGATGTAAAAGTGTAGTGTGATTATAAATTAGAGGTTATTTTAAGTGATAGAAATTAAGTTTTAATAATAATTCGTTTGGATGTAGTTATTTATAAAGTGGTTGTACTTAATAGCTCGATTGGATTATGATTTTTGTAGAGAGGTTCAAGACAATAACTCATTTGGATATGGTAGAAATGAGAGATTATTTTGAGGGATTAAAAATGAATGATTAAAAATGAGTGGTTATTTTGAGGGGTTAAAAATGAATTATTATAAATGAATGATTAGACATGCATGATAAAAATGAGTGATTAGAAATGAATGATCATTTTGAGTGGCTAAAAAAAATGAGTGATTAAATTGTGTAGTTAGAAATGAGTAATTATTTTTTAGTTATTACATTAACTCGTTTGGATGCCATTGTTTGAAGAGGAGTGGTAAAAACCCATTCCTAATTGTTATTATAGAAAAGGATCGGAGATGTGTTCTCTCTTTTTTACTGTAGAAAAGTAGATGTTTTTGGCCTTGTTTGGTTTGCGGGTTGGGATCCACATTCCCCAGAATCCAGTACTGTAATCAAATTCTGTGGAATCTTGATTATGGTGTTTGATTTGATGTATAGATAACCTAAAATACAAAGAATGTGTTGGTTTGAATCCCCGGATTCTAAAACTTCGGAATCAAATTCTCCGGAATCCTTTCATTTACCAAACAACTGATTCCAAACCACCAGATTCCAAATCCATTCCCCAGATTTCAAACGGCAAACTAAACATAACCTTAAAGCAATGCTAACCAACTAGCCCTTTATACTAACAAAAATATATTTGAGAAAATGACACATAAAATGTAAATTCAAAATATTAAGGCCCTCTTTCATAATCATTTATTTTTTTATTTTTTTTTTTTTTTTTTGAAATTTAAGGCTACAACAATTATTTTACCATTTCTTTTTTTATTTGGATATATCTACATCTTATTTATATTTATAGAAATCAAACTAAATTTTGGAAACAAAAAGTAACTTCCAAAAATACTTTTTTTTAAGTTAATTAACATTCACATACTTTTTTAAGAAAATGTGGAACATATTGTAATAAATTTGAGTAACAATAGACTTAAATTTTAAAAATAAAAAACAAAAAACCAACAAGCCCTAAAAAATGAAACTAAATCATATACGTAGAAAAGCATACTAATCAAAGAGTACTTTTCTTTTTCTTCAAGTTCAAAACTAATAAAAAGTTTTTTGTTTTTTTTTTGTTGGAAAGAACTAATGAATAGTTTATACGTAGGAACTTGGAGAGGTAGTAATAATTGAATTGGTCCGATTAAGTAACAAGAACAAATTAAAGATGGAATTGAAGGGTTGAAGAGATGGGATAGATTTTTTCAAAAAAAAAAAAAAAATGGGATAGAAGAGAATAGAAAAGAATAGAACGAAAATATAAAAACAAGTTAGAAAGAAGCTGAGGAGAAGATGACATCTTTCATGCGGAGGTGTTTGGGATTTTATAAAAAATGAAATAAACCAAACGCATAACTCCAAGGGGAAAAAAACATAAATGTAGGCAAATCAAAAAATTAAGAATTTGAAAGGAATGCCAAACATACGTATTTGAATTCCTCCGCCTTCAAATGTTCAAAAGAATTTGAAAGAGCTTGTTGGACTTCTTTTTCTTTTTTTTCTTTTTTTTAGATAGAGCTTTGCTCTAGATATAGAAGATGACTTATTAATATCACATGTGAATCTCAAATCTAAGATCTTGAAAGGAGCACACCTTCAAACCCACGAATTTTTGACTACCGCACTACTTTATTGGAGACTTGTAATCAAGTTAAAATATTGAAACTATGAATTAATTAACTACATTGTATGAGTCATATTTCAATTATCTTTTTGGAACAATGAAGGTATATAGCATCACAAATCAAAATCTTTGCTACTGTATGTGAAAGGTGGGTGGGGGAGGGGATTGGTTGGATCTGGATTGGAAGTTAGGAAGTAGGCAAAGCCAAGCCATAATCAACCAACATGGAAGCAGCCATTTTTCTTATGTCCTTTCCTTTTTTATTTCACCTCATTTTTTCCTTCCACCTTCCATTCCCATTTGGATAACCTCTTTTTGCCCACCCTCCTCATGCATCTTTCAATTATTCACATCTCAATCTTGATTCTTTATCTTTTTTGGTTTGGGGAAAAGGTATATTTTCATGCCTCTTTCATTTATTCACATCTCTATCTTGATTCTTTTATCTTTTTTGGTTTGGGGAGAAGGTATATTTTTAACTCATACGGAGGGAAAGATTCAAACTCGTAAACTTTTAGGTACTAAGTTATACATCATGCCACTAAAATTATGTTCTTGTAGGGCAGCGTTAAGGCATGAGGTAAACAAAGATTTTGTTGATCGAGCTATCCATGATACCTCTAGATTTCCAACAAATATCTTAGAAAAAAGTCATGGAGTAACCATTAGGACCCAAGACCTCAGTTCCGTCAAAGCTTATCATAAATGGGCTTCTTAAAAACAAATCCCAAAAACAAATCATAAATGGGATTCAAATTCACCCCGTCCATGAAGCATCTGAATTTGATATGAAATAAAAACAGAAGTTAGAATGAAGGATGAAATCAGACTACTTATCGTTTAAAAAAGATTAGTGATTAAGTACTAACCGAGAAGTTGAAACAGAAGGTCGAGGCTACGACAAATTCTAGCATCAGAAATGAAACTGTACTGCAAAATGTTGGTTTCAGGTTGCAAAAGAAAGAAACAGGAGACAGAGTACAAAGGAGTACAGAATCAAAAACGAGATTTGGCAATAATACTAATATTGAAATATGAATTGGCATATTCCATTATTAGATGGTGAACACAATCATAAGCCAAGGACATGAAGCATTATAGCATTCTGTGCGTGCATTCGATTTTCAGCCTGTCGAAAAACAATGGAGTTGGGAGCTTCAATTACCCCATCCGTCACCTCTACGCCTCTCTCTGCAGGTAAGCAATGCATGAAATAAGCCTTTGAGCCTGCTAAATTCATCAACTCTTCGTTAACCTGCAACATTTGCGCAACGAATGTCATTGCAGCTCCGAAAGATTCAAAAACAAAAATCGAAGAACCAAACTAAGAGCCTGCCTGTGGAAAAAATAACCATGATCTCGATCTTTTCGTAGCCTAACTTCTCATCCCTCGGATATTATACCATTATTTTTTTTTTTTTTTTTATTTGCAAGTCACTGTTTAGGCCAACTTCCGCCTATTTCAAGTTCGACTATTCTCCCCCGACAAAATATCTCGTCCTACAAAATTGGTTGTTAAGAAAACTTATGTATAAAATTAATTTCTAGATAGGTGGTGATCATCTATTAAACTCATAACCTTCTAGTTTTCCAAAGCCCTTTATGATTCCCCAAGATCCACCGTACCATAAGAGTTCATTATTAGAGTTCATTGGGGGTTTTCATAGAATCCCAGAGTTCACAAATGTAGAGGGAGGACAAGATTGGGTAATTTTCTATGGGGTGTTTGGATGGAAGGTTTGAGTTTGAATGAGTAGGGCAGATATTTGTGGCCCAAAAGTTTGCTGAACAACAAACTTCAGATTTTGAAATTTCCTTTAGCCTATAAATTTATACTACTCGAGAAGCCTTTAATTTAGTCTACACTTTCGCATTTTCGTCAATGAAATCACGTTTAACTCTGCAAGAAAAAGGGTACATCCCCCTTACAAACCCAGAGTTGTTTTCATTTAATTAACTTGTGCAGGCCATGCAATACCAACTACACTTTTTTATCAATACAAATATTACTTTCAGCCCAAGTTGCAGCTGACAAAGAAACGACAGGACAGATAAACATGTGAGCTAGTAGTTAGCCCTGTGGAATTTAGCATGTGAGCTAGTAGTTAGCCATGTTGAATTCAACCCAGAAAAGGGCATCCAAGAGGCTATTTCTTAATTTTCCATTCTAATGATGGCATAAGAGATCAAATCAGATAATGCAATAAAAAAAATAGAACCATCAAAGCATGTCCATCTTTTTTGACAAAATTAATAAGCTTGGCGTGCATCGTTAGAAAGAAAATGCTAAAGTACGTACCTGGAAGCCTTGAAATGCTTGACGCCGATATTCAGCCTCCTCTTTTTGTCCCATGCTTGCCCAGACATCTGAATACACAACATCAGCACCTTTCACTGCTTCCTTGGGATCATGGGAAATCTCAATCTTGCTAATTCCAGCTTGACGGGCTTTTTCAACTGTATGCTTATCCGGCTCAAAACCTTTAGGACAGGCACAAACAAAGTGGAGAGGTACAACTGATGCCAACAACAACCACGAGTGCACCATGTTATTTCCATCTCCAACATATACAACCTAAATTTTCATTATCATCTGCTCAATTCATTTGAAAAATATAATGGAATGGAAGCATATTTTGTATCTACAATAACCAAACACAAAGAATAAAAACCAAACCTTAGTTCCTTCTAACTTGCCAATGTGTTCAATCATAGTGAGTGCATCAGCCATTACTTGACAAGGATGGTTGTAATCTGTCAGGCCATTGATTACAGGCACGGTGGCATATTTAGCTAAATCGAGAATATCCTGCAACAAAATGATAGTATGACAATTGACAACTAGTAAAGAGACATCCGGACTACTAATAGCAGCAACAGATTAATGAAACAGAAGAAACCACACACAGACCACTAATATAAGGCATGATGGCACCTTTTCCCTGATTTCCTAGGATAGCTAAGACTAAGAGTATTTGGTCTTCAAATTGCACTTGATTTTCCCCAAATAAAAACCCACCAATGAGAAAAGAAGTTTAAATAATAAGATTATTTACTCCTCTCACAAATCTTTCCAATGGTCGGGGAACTTTTAGCTGTATTCAGAATTTTATCAATATGACTAGTTCTATGTCCACATGAATACATATGCACCACAGTAGTCTTATGTCTAAATGCGTCTATATTTGCGTACAAAAAGATGCTAACAGGCTAAGATTCCACCTTAAGGTCCCACAATCCAGTCAACAATGTAAACAGGTAAACTTCATGCAATAAAAAATGAATAATTCAAGACAGCTATCTATCAAAGAGAAAGGTCAAGCAAACCTCAATTCATTTGATTATTGTATCAACTAAAAGCTGAAATAAGAACTAATAAGGGTCTATTAGGAAGAAGATTTACACAATTGTTACAAATGTTTCAAAATGGTTTTGTTGTTTAGAATGGAAAAGGAAAACAAAACTCAATCAACAGATTATTTACAGAAAACATTAAGTAATAAACGAAACATAATTAAGCCATATTTAGCAAGAAAAAAGTTTACTCAAACCACCACAGTAGACCCTAAAGCTTAGCCACCCTTATTTTTGCTTCATTAAAATTGTGACAAAATAATGATTCTGACCGGGCAAAATTAACTCTGAGTGAACTAATCGCAGAAACTATTCATGCTGATATCTCAACATGATGTCACTTGGATCTAAGAAAGTAATAAACTGGCCACCATTGACCATACCTGATGACCAAAAACACGAGCCATGATGACATCATTATAGCGAGACAGAACGCGAGCAATATCTCTAGTTTCCTCTCTTTTTCCCATTTGAATAGTGTCAGGCCCTAAATATATGGCATGGCCCCCTAGCAAGAAGAAACCAGTCTCAAATGAAACTCTAGTTCTCATGGATGGTTTTGCAAAGATCATAGCCATTGTCTTCCCATTAAACGGGAGAAATGACCTATCTCCAGATTTCAGTTGCGCCTTAACTTCAACTGCACGTTCTAAGATCTTCAAGAGGGTGGATTTATCAAAATCACTGAGGTGAAGAAAGTCCTTCTTCTCCGCATTCACTGCGATATACAACAAAGCAGAGAACAACCGTCAAAAAACTAAAAGCATACACCAGTAGATTCATTGATTTTATTTAAAAAACTGGAAAATCGGAACTTCGCTCCACTACACCCGAAGTAACCACGCCCGCCCCAAGCCCGGCACCGAAAGAAAGAGACAACTTAGGCCCCGTTTGATAACCATTTGGTTTTTTATTTTTGAAATTTAGGCCTACAACAAGTCTTTTACCATAGTTTTTTCTTACTTGAATATATACATCTCACCTACATTTGTAGAAACCAAACCAAAATTTGGAAACAAAAAAAATAGCTTCCAAAATCTTGTTTTTGTTTCTAAAAGTTGGTTATCATTCACATACTTTCTTAAGGAGATATAGATATAGGAGATGTGGACATTGTAGGATATTAGAGTAAGAATAGGCTTAAATTTTAAAAACCAAATAGTTATCAAACGGGGCCTTAGAAAACAAATGTGAAATTTGGGGGGAAATTAATCCCCACAGCTGCCTCGGACCTGGGACCGCAAAGGGAGCACACCTCAAGGTCCAGGCTCGACCACTACGCCACCCCTAGGTGACCCAGTCGATTCATTGATTTGCATGCATTTCCAATGACTTGTTTCCCTTGAAAAAAAAAATGGAAGACAAAAACACTATAGTCTGTTCTCAAGCAGGCGATCTCGATCTCACATATCACCAATGCAGGCATCAGAAATCGGTAGATTCAAGCTCAAATGAAATTTATTAATGTACCGCATTTAAACAGAGCAACATTATAGCATAAGCACAGGAAAGGCGCAACGTAATAGAACCACATAAGAAGAGTGATAGAACAATACAAACTCAATCATAAACCCTAACTTCTAAGTCGATTTGATTTGAAAATCACATGAATAACATCGCAAACCATACACGGACCTTTCGAAACCACGGGAGAAGAGGCAGTTGCAGAGGTCTGGCAGGAGATTGAAGGAAAACGGAGATGAAACCTAGACGGAGAAGCGACGGAGAAGCCTGAAAGCTCGCCGGAAAACTTCACCGATCGCCGATGATTCCTGCTGGAGTAGAACTGAGTAGAGAGGGAGATTTTCTCCGACCGAATAGTGGTGGACTGAGAGCAGATCGCTGCCATTGTTTCCGGTGAAAATGGGTGATTATCGGAAGTTCCGCCTGGAAATTGATTCCGCTTGAGCGAGCAATTTGAGTATCCGAATCCGGAAATGTATCGATTATTCTCGATAGATTTGATTCCAAGCTGTTCAACCGATTCTCGGCTGCAATTTCAGAATATATATATTGCTTTCAGAAAATTTCGTTTGCGAGCTTTGAGAAATGGCCCTTTTGGGCTTCGTTCGTATTTGTTTATGGCTTTTCGGCTTCGGAAACAACAAAGTTTGTTTGCATCAAAATGAAAAAAACAAAATAAAATTAAACAAATAATAATAATAATAATAATAAAAAAAAAAAAATGTGAGCAAGTATTTTGGAAATAACAAAATTCTCCCACATAAATTGGTAAATGAACTCTATATGGTGGGAAAAATTATTTAATAAAGTATATAATTTTTGCGGCAACCATACTAAAATGTATGGTATAATTTTGTTTTTTCCAAAATAATTACACACCCTTATTCGCTCTAATTTGGGATACATTTTATTGTTATTATTTGTTTAATTTAATTTGTTTTTTTTTTCTTTTCATTTTGATGTAAACATCCACCCTCCTAATTTTGTAGGGAGTTTTGCTCTTTTGGAAATATTAAATCATCTTTAAAACTACATTTTTTTTTTTAAGAAAATTTACCATCAGTAACACATTCTAATTATATTTATAACACAATTTCTAAAATAATTCATTTATAGCAGATTAGTTTCTATCACTCGTTGAATTCGATTAGTGATGAAGTTCTATCACTAGTAGAAAATTCAAGCAGTGATAGAATAAATCTATCATTGATTAAATTCTATCACTAATAGAAATCAACTAGGGATAGAACTGAATTTAAATTTTCGGCTGTAAATGAATTAGTTTTGATTTTGTGTTAGATATGAAAATGTTTTACTATTTTTTTTGTTATACATACAAAATCCCCTTAAAAAAAGATTGACTTTCATGGATGGAGAAAAAATATTTTTTTTAGTATAGAGAAAAATGGAGAGAATGCAAAAAAAAAAAGTAAAAATATGTGATTAAATAAATGCATCCTTCCAAATATAAGTGATGTCAAATTACTATTTAAATTGCTCTTTAAGAAAAAATCAAAGTGAAAAAAAGTGATCATGGAAGAAGATACTTGGATCATATAGACACACATTTATGGTTGTTGAATTATAGTGTTTTTGTTGGTAAAAGACAACTTACATAATATAATTATTTTTTTTTATTTTGACATTTGAAACATGTAGGCAAGAACCCTTATATGTTCATGCCATGTCATTTTCATATTGTGTATGGCCACTCGATACATATTAAAATTGGTGTTATGTAATACAATATATGAACCTTGAGATTCTTTGGTTTACTTTCTATCTAGACTTTTAGACTGCAAAGTTACTCTAATTTTGAATTTTATTTAAATTTATCAACTTAAATTTTCATACATTTTAATCATCCTAAATTAGCCTATTGATATTGAAAAATTGTAATGAATGAACTATTATAAGAAAATAATTATAAATGTAGTTTAATTTAAAATATTTGCATCTATAATCATTAATGTTTCAATATCGTATTAGGAAAATTATACTGGATAGTATAATTTTACAAAATAATTACAGATCTAGACAAATTTAAAAATATTTAGCATCCATGGTCAAATATACAATATAAATAATATTCATCATACTATATTATGTATTAGTTATTCAGTATAAAAAATATTACTGTATATTTGACTATGGTTGTTAAAATTTTCAAATTTGACTAGTGTTGTAAATATTTTATCAATTTGGTCTATTTTTGCAAAAACCCCTTATTAATATTCATCAATACAATATTATTTATTATTAATAAGTATAATGTATTATTATTAATATTTATGAGTATAGTTGCTATTTTTTTTAAAAAAAATTTGATTATATTTATAATTATTTTTTTGAATTTAACTGCTAAAATTCTAAAACATTTTTAAAAATCATAAAGAATAATCTATCATATAAGTATGTATCATTTATCTAATAGACTATACTATTTTTATTTTCAACATTAGTCTTCAAAAGGAAAAATAAAGTATTGGAAAAATAATTCTCAAAAAAAAAAAAAACTCTATGTTTTTAATGTCAAATTCAAATATTTCCTAAATGAATGAACGACACCATGAAGAATTCCAACCCAATCCTCCCATTTCTGGCAATTGTTTTTAAAGACAATTAAATTAGTGTTTAAATTTCAAATATCTAATTTTATTATTATTATTTTTTTTTTGAAAAATCAAAATATATTGTTTAATTGCTCAGAAGAGTTAGCATCATGAGATATGAGATTATATTTTTTTTGTTATTAAATTAATATCTTTATTTATTTTTTGTTACTTCAACTATAATTTGAAGTTTGGAAATTCAAACTATGATTCATGGACACCTTAATACCATTAAACTATTGTTATTGTTAACTATGTTATTTGATTTTTCAAAAAAAAAATAAAAATAAATAATCCATGTTATTTGATTTATAAATTTTAAATTTGTTCTTCTCATTAAAAAGAATTGTTGTACTAAAATAGAAATATATCAATGTTCTGTTTTTATTTTGAACTAAAATTATTAATATTTTTTACAAAGTTGTAATTTTTCTTTCCTGTTTTTATTTTGTACTAAAATTATTAATATTTAAATATTTACCAGTTTAGACTAAAATTCAAAAATGGCAAAAATTAATAAATAATAATTATTATTATTATAAGAGTGTAGTGTAACATAATATTTATACCCAAAAAACAACAAAGTTTGATCAAAGGGCTCAAAACCTTCACAAAACCACTGCATTTTCACTCAACAAAACAGAGATGAAGCCATGGAGTTCCATTTCAATTCTCCAGCTTCTTCTTCTTCTTTTTCTTCTTTCGCTTCGAGCCGAAGCCGACGACGGGTTCGTGCAAGCCCGAGGGCACCAACTGATCCTGAACGGAGCTCCATTTTACGGCAATGGCTTCAATGCCTATTGGCTAATGTACTTTGGCTCCGACCCATCACAGAGAGCCAAAGTCTCCTCTGTTTTTCAAGCAGCTGCCAATCACAGCGTCTTCATTGGAAGAACTTGGGCCTTCAGCGACGGCGGCTTCAGCCCTTTACAGTCCTCCCCCGGCCACTACAATGAGAATATGTTCCAGGTCAAAAAAAAAAAAAAAAAAAACTTCTATGTTTACTTCGACTTTCATTTTCATTTCTTTTTGTTTGGAGTACAATGATTCAGGTTTGATTGAGAAAATTTTATTAATCAATCTAAATTTTCAGGTTAATGAATCAGTTATATATATATATATTTTATTTTGAGTACATTGGGAAAGGTGGAGAAATACCAATGATAAGGATCGAATTTGTGACTGATGTTGAACTTTTTTACAATCAAACAATAAATCTATTACGCCACTAACCTATAAATAAATCAAGATTTATATTTACATACAATATGACCAATTTTAAAAATTTAGGAGATCATACCATGCCCCCTTACCTCTGTCGTAACTCTATATATTAAGTTGGTTGGTAGCGCGATTGGTTATCTGGTTTGGTGGTGCTAATCTATTTCCACTCCATTGTATTCGTAATCTCGCTTCCTCCCATTGTTGAATTGTGTTTAATCGCTCTTTTTTGATATCTTATTGATTATAATATTATTGTTTGGTCAGGGGCTGGATTTTGTGGTGTGGGAGGCAAGGAAATATGGGATCAAACTGATACTAAGTTTAGTGAACAACTATGAGAATTTTGGAGGGAAGAAACAGTATGTGGAGTGGGCGAGGAATGAGGGGCAGCCGATTTCATCTGAGGATGATTTCTTCACGAATCCTGTTGCTAAAGGGTTCTATAAGAATCATGTTAAGGTAAACTACAAACATTCTCATTTTTGTTTCTATGATTCATGTTTGGGAATTTCAAACAGGTCATTTACAGAGGGGTGTAATTATGAGAATTTGTTTTTTTTTCCTATTTTCTTTAAATTGTTTAAAACAAAAAACAAAACTCTTAACATGGTGATTTATTTCAAATGGTACTCTTCAATTTTTATAGATGTTACAAACTTACATTAGAATAAATTAATTTTCCACGGAATGGGTTAATACCATGATTTTATTGTTTGGTGATAATTCAATTCAATAGCATAATCACATGTTTGATTCTATTCTTTATGTCTTAATGATTATTAATAATATAATATTGAAATCTATTAATGATTATAAATCTAAATATTTTAGAATTAGACTATATTTATAAATATTTTATTGGAATAGTCCGTATATTACAATTTTCTTTTATCAATTTTTTTTTTTAATTCAACCACAACATTTGGGATTGGGATGAGTGGATTCAAACTTGAAAACTCATCATTACTCTGATCAAGAAAAGTCAAATCCATTCACTAATTTTGAGAGAAAAACTTTGATCCATACTAGAAGTTTGCAATGAAAAATACTAGAAGTATATCTATATATTAAGTTGAGTGGATAATTTTGTTTGAATAATTAATGCACATTGTATATATAGAGCATTTTGACAAGAACCAACAGCTTCAGTGGAGTAGCTTATAAGGATGATCCAACAATAATGGCTTGGGAACTCATCAACGAACCTAGGTGTTCTTCAGATCCTTCTGGAAACACCATTCAGGTAATTCTCATCTCTAAAAATTTATATACTCTTCCTTTTACAAAACCAATTTTAATCTTGATTTGGATCAAACAAAGTACTTTAAATGAAACAAATGGACAGGCATGGATTAAGGAAATGGCATCATACTTGAAATCAATAGATGGGAAACATTTGTTGGAAGCTGGTTTGGAAGGTTTCTATGGACAATCAAAGAATCAAGGAAATCCAAACTTTCAAGTGGGGACTGATTTCATTGAAAACAATCAGATACCTGAAATTGACTTTGCCACTGTCCACTCATATCCTGACCAATGGTAAGAACAAAATTCCCCCATTTGCTCTCTCTTCAGATTGAAAATCCATTAGCTGATTGATCATTGCTAAAGTAAGGGTGTATTAGTCAATAATTAGGAAGTTTGTTAGGAGGGGATGTTTAAGGCAAGGAGAGAGTGTATGATTATTGATGAATGAGAATATGAGAGTAAATGATTAACCAGAAAAATGATTAATTATATGTAATTAAGATGAAGATAATGATTATGAGGTACTATTACTTGTGTTTGAAGTGCATAAAGTTATTATGGGGAATCCAGATTTATGCTTGAGTAGAGAAAATGATTACGAGGGAAACAAATGAAAGGAATAAAATTATAAGAGAATGAATAGTAATTATGAGGAAAATGATTCTCGTTGGTCCAAACGCAGGAAAGGAGAATTATTCCCCATCTCCCCGATTTGATTTCCTTGTCCGAAGGGTTAGGGATTTCATTCTAAATAGTAATAGAGAAGGAGAGATATGAAATATTTTGGTGAGTGTTTATAGGGCTAGAGAGATTTTTTTTTTTGACATCATATAGGGCTAGAGAGATATCTCAAGCTATCTAAACTTGGTTTATTTGTATTTTTAGGTTAGTTTTATATTTCAATACATCTTGGGTTCTTTGAGATTTCAACTGATGTTTGTACTTGTAGGTTACCTGGTTCAAGTTTTGAGAATCAGCTTTCATTTCTAAACACTTGGCTCAATGATCACATCCAAGATGCACAGAACATTCTGCACAAGCCAGTTCTCTTTGCTGAGTTTGGAAAATCTATAAAAGACTCTGGCTCTGATCAAAGAGATCAGCTTTACAATGCTGTTTATTCAGCAGTGTATTCCTCGGCTCGGGGCGGTGGCGCAGCCGTAGGTGGAATGTTCTGGCAACTTCTAGTTGAAGGAATGGACTCTTTTCGAGACGGGTATGAAGTGATACTTAGCGAGAACCACTCGACTGCTAACTTGATTTCTCAAGAATCTCGAAGACTGATTCACATCCGAAAAATGTACGTGAAACTCAAGAACCTCGAGAGGTTGAAGAGAGCAAAGGAGATAAGAAGAGCACGTTGGAAGACCTTAAAGGGAGGTAATAACAAAAGCTAGGCAAAAAATAATGAAAACTTAATAAAGACAGTACTTCCCTAATAGAGATGAGATTTGCTTATCCCAAAGCTGATGTTAAATGGCTTTGAATATTTTTCATGCCTTATGATATATGGAATGAAATCAAATGAAGTCATCTTACTCAGAAAATGTGTTGGCTTTCTACTTTCTACATATATGAAAAGAAACTAATACTTTTAGATCAAGGAAAGTCATACGCCAATCACTTATTGCCGAGTATTGCAAGTCGAAAGCCTCGAGCAAATGGCTTCCTTTCAGCCCTCAAACTATCTCTTAACCTGAATAAAAAGGCTGCCATTGGATTTTAAATAATGGTTCCATCTTTTATCGTTGCATTCTTCAATGTGACTGTGAGACCCGACCTTATGTAGAATCCTTCTTCTGGTCTATCTGCTTCTTGAACACCCTGAAAAGTTACAAAGTACACTTTATTAAGCATAGGTAAGTATGCCAACAAAACAAAAGCCGACTTCAGCAATATAATGTATGACCTGATAACTAAGAGATTATAGGTTCAAATCTTCAATCTCAACGTTGTTGAATTCAAAAAAGAAAAAAAAGACATAAGTACTATGACCCAATAACATCATGGGTTATGTAGTTTGGATAGAGTTTGCAAATTCTTAGAAAGTGTTTATTTTTCTTCACTTTTTTTTTTATTTTTATATATAGTGAATATTCACGCTAGTTTGTGGCGAATCCTTACTAATCTTACAGGATAACGATTCTATTACATTTAGTTGTCAAAGTAACTTAGTAAGTGGCCACCATGGCTTGAACTTCATTCACTCTAACCTTTTTGTATTATTTATATGACCCTTCTCGAATGTTAAGCCAACTCATGATGGTTTTTAAGTTTCTTAAATTCAGCTCTAAAAGTTAAAATGATGAAGTATTTGGTTTTTTGCTTACCTCAAGCTATTAATCATACAAATTACATAAACTATGCTATATAAACCATACCCAAGTTATAACCCCATGAACCAAACTTTTTATTGCTTATTTATTTTACAAATTCAAATTTAGTTAAAAAAAGCTGTTAAGCTCAGTGAACTTAAACTTATTTAAGCTATGAGCCAAACGTCACTTGAGAGAAAACAAAAATTATACTTACATCAGTATTTGCAATAACCACATTTTTTCCAATCCTGGCATTCTTGTCAATTATGCAGTTCCTGCACAGAAGTAAGAAAATCCGAAACAAGACCGAGTCAACGAACAAATAAGGTTTACGGTAATTAGCAAGATAGCGAAGTGGCGGTTATATCTAACTACTAAAAGATTGCACATAGTTTTTGCTCTGTACTGGTAGCTAAATATTACCTGATTTTTGTGTTCTCTCCAATGCCCATTGGGATCTTTTTTTCCCAAAGCAGAGATGCAATTTCAATTTCAGTCTGGTAGTAGTCTGCACCCATCATCATAGTATCCTAAATGCAAAACCAAACAATCACAATATGATAACCATTTTTCAAGGCATGAAACTGTGGCAAAAGCTAGTAAAGAAAAGCTAGTACAATATACAAACAACTTCCATTTTTCAAGACATGAAACTGTGGCAAAAGCTAGTATAGGACGAAGGAGTGAAAAGTCGAAAAGAGAAATGTGGCTCACCTTAAGCTCCGCACCATACTCCAATCGGGAGCGCACGCCAACGATAGAGTGTTCAATGCTACATTCTCGGAGAAAGCAACCATGAGATATGATTGCATCTACAATCTGTAAATATAGTTTCTTTTAAGATACAAGAAGAATTAAACGGCTGATGCAGAGAGCAAACATGAGTTTGATGTCTTACCCTGCATTTCTCAATTTTTGAAGGGGGCAAGAATCTTGGCGACGTAAAAAATGGAGTCTTCAGATCACATAGCTCAAACTTCGGGTTCTGCATGAAAGACACAACTAACCATCAGCTTATATAAATATTTTCTTGTGACCTTGCACTAATTACACTTGAGCATGTTTTGTTTCTAATGTAGGAAGGGGGCAGGCCAGTTAAGTTAAGGTACTCGATACTCGATATGGATCAAGGGCGGTATCTTATATCAGTACTTCAGAAGGATTTAGCTAGAAGTAACAAATATGAGCATTTATCTTCTATATAAGTATTAAACTCAATGAATAAACAAGCATGAAAGCTGGGAAAATGGTGTAGAATGATGTTAAGATACCAATAATCTTAACAATACACAAAGAGAACTACAAATACACAATAGAACTACAAACACACAAAAGAACACTATATTGACAATAAATAGAGGTTTGATCTAAAAAAAAAACAAAGAAAAAAAAAGACAATAGATAGAGGTTACAATACCGTACCCTTAGCCTTTCGAGAGGGCTATGTCTCTCCCAAGTCTTTTGCAAGACAATACCAAAACATTTCCTACTTCCCAAATACCCTAGGACTCCTATTTATAATTAAACCCTTTAAATGCTAATTACTATTCTATTCTCATCCTACCCTTAGTACTCTATCAGATGATTCTTCATCCCATAAAAAGGAAAAGAAATGAAACAATTGGTTGCATGGAAAAATGACTACCTGTTCTGTTAGTGCTAAGTTGGCATCAAAAAATGACTTTACAGTTCCAATGTCCTCCCAATAATCATTGAATAGATATGCCTGAAACAAGTTGGGGAAACATAGATCTATTATCACAAGAACCCTACCTCCTGTGAAATCAAGCATAAATAGAAGTGAAAGAAAGAAAAGAAAAAAAAGATCTCAAAATGAATCTCACTTGAACTTTGTAGTCTTTAACAGCAGATGGAATAATCTCTGAGCCAAAGTCATTGCATGTTGGATAACTTTTTGTCAAAAGCTTTAGTAAAAGATCAGTTCTGAATACATAGACTCCCATTGATGCAATATAAGGACTTTTTCTGGCATCTTTTTCTGAAAGTCCTAGAACTGTAGTGTCAACTTGCTGCAGTATAATGTATTAAAAATAGAAAAATATCAGACAAAGATAAAGATAAAGAACAGGAGTAAAAAACTATATTGACCCTGATAGATAACTTAACCAAACAAATAAATAAGAAAAAAGAAGAAGAAAATAAGTTCAAGAAAATAACTAATTGCATCAATGTTATCAACCATTGCTTTCAGGTCAGATCCCTTTGGTTTCTCTGCAAAATGTATAATACGTCCTGAATCATCTATTTTCATGAGACCGAAGTCTGATGCTCGGCTGCAAAATATCAAAGCATAAATGAATACCTAAGATGTTAAGAAATTAAAAATAAAATAAAATTATATCCATGAGTGTTTTAGACCAGTTTACGCGCACCTCAACTATTCTTACAGAACAACCCGTTTGACCTATAATATTTAGGTGTCAAGGAAATCCATTGAAAACTAATTCCTATGTGGTCACGACTCACCTTTTGGTTCACCATGTATACCAATGGTTGTCATGCACTTAAACTATTGAATTAAGGAGACACGCTCTTGAATTATGTTAAACTAATTATATCAACCAATCCAAAAGCTTAAGCTAATGGGTTGAAGTACATATAATTATATCAGCCATCACTCCTCACTTGTGGGCTTGAGTTGGCAAAGACTCAAACTGAAGACATCTTGTTCTGATACCATGTTGAATTATGTTAAACGACTAATCAACCAAAAAGCGCTAATGGTTTGGGGACCTTGGGTACATTTAATGATATAAACAAACACATACCTATCATCCATGGGTATGCATGATACTGTAATATCAGCATTTGTGTCAATATGCCTCTGGAAGAACAAAACCATGACCAAGTCTCAATGAGCCACTGACAATGTGCAAAACCATATTAATACAACTAAAAACTAGTTATGATCCAACATTAAACCTGTACAAAATCCATGTAATCCATTCTGTAAAGTTGGTCTCCAGACAAAATTAGAGTGTGGTCAACATTTTTGGTCTTAGCATCATCCTGAAGAAACCCAAAAGTCAAAAAGTTACACATCAAAAAAGTTGACTGAAAATTCCCATGAAACTCAAGATGATAAACTAATGCACCAACCGTAAATAACCATATAAATTTCCTAACAGCATCTGCAGTTCCTTGGAACCACTTTTTTCCAGTTTCACCCTCAGTCTGAGTGGCAGCTAGAACCTGTTTCTCAGACATGAATCCGGAGATTTTAGTATGTAAAAGAAAAGCTTTCCGTGTTCCTATAACTCGTAGTCCGAGTAATTAACACGATCATCGTACCTCCACGAATCCATCGCCAAAATTCAATCGATTACCGAAGTTGTAAATACGAGCAAGGTGACGGTTGAGAGAAAAGGAATTATACTGTGTTAGGACGAAGATCTTTTCTATGCCACTGTTGATGCAGTTGCTCATTGGTATGTCGATCAGCCTATAGCAACCTCCAATTGGAACCTGTAAGTAAAGATTATTTGCTTAATATATATATTAAAAATGGGATGAAAGATATTAGCAATTTGTTAGAGACGATTACCGCAGGTTTGGATCGCTGGCTGGTGAGAGGAAACAAGCGAGTTCCAGCACCTCCACCAAGTATGATCGAAGCAACCCTCTTCGGATCAGCCCTCGGAGTCTCAAACATTGGAGCCTCAAAGGTCTAACACAAAATTTTAACTCAAAACAACAACAAAATTTCACACATTTCTAAATAATCAAACTAAATATTAGATATCCATTTCAATCTTATTTTTATTGAACCGAATACGCCCACTCTTTTAGATGTCGGATCGTTTAAGAGTAAAATGGACATACCATTGTATCCTCGATAATATCCGACATTAAAACAGAACGAACAAGTCCTGGTTTAACTTTTCTAGGCCTACTTTGAGAAGAACGATTCATCGGAATTTGGTTGCATCTTCCGATTGATTGGTCTCCCCAGAATCCAGACCGTTGATCACATTGATGGGTGTTTCTGATTGGAACGGCAGCACTCGGCTTCAATGTCACACCAAACGAATTCATTGTCCTATGATCGTGATCCTGATGAATGTTTGGTGACGAATGTTTGTTTCTGATTTAGTTTGTACTGGCAGAGAAATGGCAATGGGCAGTTTGAATCATGAGCTTAACAAGGCGTTAATGCTGATTTTGCTGTTGGACCTATTCCTTACCTTTTTATTTGCCTAAAATATTTTTATATGCATTTTTTTCCTATTACGTTTCTAAAAGCAAACAATTATATTTCTCAACAAAAAAAACAATTATACAGATATAAAATTCCTATTCTTTACATATATATTCTTAAAAATCATTTTTGTAGTTCAATTTTGGATTGATTAATTTTAATTTTTGTATTTGTAACACTTCAAATCTACACTATTTTTTATTTTATTTTTTATATTCGAGACTGTTCATATCAGTTTGGGAGTCACTAATGATACTAGACATACCGCCTGACCTTATAATATTTGAATGCCAACAAAACTTATAGAAAATTAATTTTTAAATAGGTAGGGAGATTGAACTCATCATCTTATGCATCTCAAATTTTCTTTCACGTGGGTGTTTTCTTAATTATAGATCGTTAACTTTTATTTATTATTTTCATTCTTAATCAAATTTGGCTTCAACGACCTGCATTGGGCTTCAATGTCACACCGAACTAATTCATTGTCGAATTGACGATGATCGTGATCAATGTTTTGTTTCTGATTTAGTTTTGAATGGTGCACTGTTGAGTGTGCAGAGAAATGGTAACGGGCAGTTTGATTCATGTAGCTTAATTTTGCAATTGGACTAGCTTTTGGTTTACGTGAAATATTTTTATGTACACCTATCCTACTACTTTTAAAAATAAACAATTATATTTCTCAACAAAAAAAGCAATTATACATATATAAAATTCCTATTCTTTATAAATATATTCTTAAAATTATTTTTTTCTTTCAATTTTAGATTGATTAATTTTAATTTTTGTATTTGTAAAACTTCGAATTTACACTATTTTTACCTTTTTTTTTTTTTTTTAATATTTGGGACTCGTCTGGACTAGTTTGGGCACAATTTCACTACGTCACGAGACATATAGCCAGATCCTACAATATTTGGATGTTAATGAAACTTGTAAAAAATTAATTTTTAGGTAGGTGGTCACTATGAAGATTGAACTTATCCTCTTATACGCCCATTTTAATCAATTGAGGGGTGTTTTTTTAACCACCATCATTAAATTTGATTTAGTATTTTCATTTTTAATCCATAACGTTGATACTACCCGATCCAAAATGGAAAAGAAAAAAAATCAAATATTTAAAATGATTTATAATGATATGTCAAAATGAAGATCAAGATCCAGGGGTATCGATCAAGGATACGAATGAGTATAAGATTTTCAAATTCGAGAGAATTTATTTGGAAAAGTAAGAATTTAATACCTATATTTTAATAAAATTTAAAATTTAGTCATTTATAATCGAACATGAAAACTCACTATAATGCATAAAGGACTACTTTTTTTTTATATATTTTATCAAACCATGGAGACTAAATTTCGTAGACCACACGGACTAAATTGTAGTAACATAGTTGAGGAAAAGTTACCTCCTTGTTGATAAATGGAGTTATAGTGCACCTCAGCCCAAAAGCTTAAGAAAATAACTGCATGGAAAGAATAAAATGAAGAGGAAAAGTGAAATTGAGAATTATTATGAGATGGAGAAATTTTGAGTGTGTTTTCTTTATTATTGTTAGGGACAAGGACAACCACAAATCTACACATTGATATGATATTGTCCGCTTTGGCATCTCCCAAGAGGCCTCATATCAATGGAGGTGTTGCTCCCTTCTTAAATACACAAGATTTTTCTCTAATCTTAACAATATAGAACAACTTTATTTGCACAACAATTATGAGATAAAGAACCATCACTAGGTGGCTCCTTAAGGACAACAAAGCCCTTTCCATCAACAACCAATCTCTTCGGCGCTGCACCGCCAAAAACCACTTACATTCCATACGCCAGTGACTGTTTCAATTCCATTCCTCTAAATTTCGCTGTCATCTCCAAGAATTCGTACCCAGAAGTCATCGGGCGGTAGTAGCCCGATAATCTGTTATATCCAAATGCATATTAGACTATTTTTCGTTCTTCTAAAGAATTTATATTCGTGATTAATTTAGCACAATTGACACTAATATATTTGAATCGAATGCTAATCGTTGATAAATGGTTTGATTATGGGTCTGCTCTAGAATTGTTCCAGATTCTTTTAATTGTTACTACGCTTACTATGATATTAATGGATGAGGTCAACTCTTAGTTTATATTGTTTCCAGTTTCATCCAAAATGTCTAAAATAAGTTATTAATGATTTTTTTTTTAACATTCATGAGTATCTCAGCTTTCGTGCATATCAACTAACGTCACCATAGATAAATGATTGAAACCTAACTAATGATATTTGGTAATTAGTGGAACAATGTGACACTGCCCAATTAATGTTTAGAATTAAATAGCTTAAGTGGGTTTAGCCAATATATGTACCATACGATTTAGGGAAATTAAGGAAGAAATACACATTTAATAGTTCATGATTTTTTTAACATTTTTAAAGTTCATGGACTAATTACATAACCATTTTACTATATTGAGGTGAGGGGTAAATTGAATCTCCAGTCTTTAACTCAATAGTATAACCTTCATTTCAAAACGGATTTTCTATTTTCTATTTTCTATTTTTTAACTTAGCATAAAAAAACAAAAACTATTGTGAAGTTCCCCTCTCATGGAGTGGGGGTTCACCTTCTTGAGATTATTAAAGTAACAAGTTGCACAAAAATTTAGAAATTTTTCCATCTAAAAGCGTTCTTAGTTCTCTATAATTGTGTGGCGTGCAACCACTTGGGCTACTTAATTTGCAACTTTTCCCGTCCAAATAAACTTCACAAAGATTAAAATTATAAGCAATATTTGATATTTTCTCAAGTATCGACCCCACCTCCAAGCGGTCAGAAGATATGGGGTATATTTGACTTTGAAAGGATGAGTTGGGTTGAGATGAGATGAGAAGATAAGTGAGAATAAGTTTATGTTTGGGGAAAGGAAATAAAAGAAAAGTGATAAAAAGTTAGGTTTGATGCGATGGAAAGAGAATGGTTGCGAAATTTTTATTTAAATAAAAAAATAAATATTTAATAGTTTTTTAATATTTATAGGGATGGAAATAATAAACAAATTTAGATATTTAGAATAAATCTTTTCATTAAAAATAGGGAATTTCAAATTTCCTAGTCTGCATTAGAATTATAGCAATTTTTTAAAAATATTGCAAATATAGCAACTTTTTTTGGATAGATTCTATCAAACACTATCGATGGAGTCTATCAGACATTATTGATGGAGTCTATCAGATATTATTGATGGAGT
>JBBMEF010000018.1:3822726-3844338 GCA_037832685.1 Sicyos baderoa | reverse complement strand
TCTATCCTTGCCCGTGGTTTTTACCCTAATTTGTTTAGGGGTTTTCCACGTAAAATCACTGTGTCATTCTTTCTCTTATTCCTCTTCATTTTATTGTTGTATTCTCAATCTCTTTTAGCTGCGACCCTACTCTATTCGATTTAAACAATCATAACATTTCAACCTTACAATCACGAGTTTGATTCAAACTCGAAAGTCGGTATCGGACTCTTATATTATTTAAGAGTAATTGTGTACTTTATGCAGAATTTGTTGGTCCCCTTCTATCAATTAGCACTAAAAAAACAAGATACATCTTTTTTAGGTAACTAGCATATAAAAACTTTAAAATTAAGCGTACTTAATTTGAAATAAATTTATATCGAATGATTTAGTGATACATTTTCAAAGAACCATATGAATGAAAATAAAATATATTAAAAGAACTCATGATTCGTAGAAATAGTCTTCCCTTTTTAAAATAATTAAGACAAAGTAGATTACATGATCACAAATTGTAAAGAGGTAAGAAAACGTACAAGGAAAAATGTATAAAACTAAAATCAAATAATAAATATTAAAAAAAAAAGGAATTAAATTATTACATTAATTTTTTTTTTTTTTTTTTTTTTTTTTGAGATTACAACAATTAGATAGGGGAATTCGAATTCATAACTTCTTAGTCACTAATATCGTTAAACAATTGATCATGACTATTACATTAAATTTAGAAGAGATTGGAGATGATGACTCCTTAATTATAAACACATTAATCTTTTATTATTATTATTATTTAAGATAAAAAGATAAAGAGATTATTTAGTTTATAATTATATCACCATATTTTAAGGAGGCCATGTTAAGAAAAGCAGAGGCACATGTTGATGGGCCCCTTATTACCAAACTTGATTGCTATTTGGGCTTTTTAGCAAAAACAATCATCAAACCCTTTGAATTACCAAAAATCTAGGGCATTGGAGAAGGGTACAAATGTACAACCTAAGTTTAAATAGATTTTGGAGAATAATCCTAAACCTATATTCACAATTACCTTTACCAGTTGTTCTAAATGTTAAATTTGACACCTTTTTATCAACCAACTTCCCTAAAGGTAAAATCCACAAACCAACTCTATGAATGAGTGACATAAATTAAATACATAAGAAAAACAAACTATAACAAAAATATTCATAACCTATTAAATGGACTGCAAGAACCAATTCTAACCTTGCATGCGGGCCAAGTGTCAACTTCTCGAGTCGCCGACACTTGGCAACAACTCAAACTTCTTCAACCACAACGGCAACCAATTCACATTCTTCCTTCTTCACCTTTGAAAGTAAGGAAAATTCAATTCATTCTTATACACAAATATTGATTTTTAGAATCCAACCTTTGATCGTGGTGTTAAAATGAATTACCAATAAATAATGAGACCAGTATACTACAAACCCTTTTAATCACTAAGACAATTATATAATATAGTCATGGGTAATTTAATGTTTTTTTTTATTTTTTCTATTTTAATTAAATATGGTCCCTCCCCCAATTTATACTTTAAGAAATATATTAAAATTATATATTTCTTTAGGTTCCAATTTTGTTCCAATTCCACTTTAAACTTTCAAAACTCATTTTAATCCATATGTTTTTTTTAAAAAAAACTTAAAATTAGTTATTTTTGTAAGTTTGAAGTTAATATTAAATAAAATTAGGTGTTAATTATTTTATCATCAAACAAAAAAAAAATGTAATATATTTTAAATTTTAATAGAGGAAAAATAAGTACTTACAATAAAATTTAACAAAAAGTGAGAATTAATTTTTAACTTTTTTTTATTAATATATAGATCAAAATTAGACATTTAAAATTTTTTAAAAAATTAAAATGATACAAAATTCAAAATGATATTTTTACCAAAAATATTTATAAAGAAGTATGGATAAACTATTCATGAGCAAAATGTGTAGAAAATCAATACTTTATTTTTAATTTAACCCAAGGCTACTTACTTAGTTTAATCATAATTTCACTGATTCAACCTAAAGAGTACTACTTGCTCTCCAATAAGATAGAGTCAAATATCTACTTTCAGGATTAATTTTGAATTGAACTATAACCAATCAACTAAACTAACTTCTCACCAATTCTTTCGGTGAAGTGTGAGATCATTTATACCTATAACATTTTGATCATAAATATATACTTATGAATATAAACTTATGCTATTGGCTTTATTGTTCTTATTGGCCCAACTAATAGTTTTTTTTCCTTTAATATTTCCAACATGTTTTGTTTTTAATGAATGGGAGTTTAAGCTTTTTTTTTTTTTTTTTTTTTTTTACATTTAGGTTTTCCTCTAATACTCTTTTCCTTAGTTTAAGGATATAACTTCTTAATTATGATTATATCCTTATGAATATAAGCTTATATCAATTGAATTATTGTTTTTATTGGCCCAACAAATAGTTATTTTTTCTTTAATGTTTTCAATATTTTTTTACTGTTTGGGAATCAGAGATTCACTCTTATAATATCTTTGACACCATTTGCCCATCACTAAGGTGTATCATTGAGATATATCGAAAGAGTGAAGACAAAATTGGAGATTTCTACAAACTAACGGCACTAGCCTTCGAATAAATTGGGTGATCATTGGGGGAACAATATTTCCAACATGTTTAATATAATGTTTAACACTTAAGGTCTATATTTTGGACCAAGATTTGGATTCTAGATTCGACTGTTCTAGATCTATGCATTCACTTGCATCCTATTAAAGCATATTGAGATGAGATTCTTAACATGTGGATAGCTTTATTTACATCTAAATACAATCTTAATTAATTAATTACTTTTATTGAACCTCGATTAATCCATTTGATGTTGAAGAGTAATATGTTAATATTTGGATGTTTGTGTGTAGTTTGGGTCATTTATTCAAATGACCTTTTTGAATCAAAGGTGGTTCAAACATTTGTCGCGTATTTGATTTACATCTTAATTGTCAAAAGGTAAGTGACCATTTGGAGAATGTTTTAAGTTCTACATAAAAAAGGAGGATTAAAGTATAATGAGATGAGATTCACAAATGAGATGAGATTCTTAAATGTGATAGCCTTACTATCTTACAAATTCAAATTTATAAGTAAATGTTGAGATGGCCGAGTTGGTCTAAGGTGCCAGATTAAGGTTCTAGTCCGAAAGGGCGTGGGTTCAAATCCCACTCTCAACATCTATTTTTTGTAGAAATATTTTACCATTTTTTTGCTATCCATGCAAAATCCTCATAAAAAAATCCCACGTCTTTTTTTTTTGTTTTCTTAAAATTATTGTTGACGTTTATTTTAATCTTAAATATTAAGATATAGAATCTTTCAAACAAACTTCTCGTACTAGAAAAAGATATTTGAAAAAAACAAACAAAAACATATTCTGGTTGCAAAATAATATTTAGATTTATTTTTAAAAATGATTTTACAAAATTGGAATACAAGTAAAATTGTAGATTTTTATGTCTCCATAAATTCGACCTCGTGGAGATCTCCCAGATTTTTTTGTATTGCTTCCATGATGTTACTCTTGCAACAAAGATTTTTATCTTCATTGTCCGCGATCTTCCAAGGTATTCATAACGTAGTTGTCATCTTAAAATAAGCACAAAATCGTTAGTTTCAAAAGTCAATTAAAGACTGTATTGACTAGTATAGTCATGCAGTACAAGATACTACGATTAGTGCACACAATTAGTCAGACATAGATACATAAATACGCGGTTCTTGATGGGTGGTGTATATATTAGTATTCTTGCATTAAAATTAAATATAGACTCAAATCTACCTATCTATACACATTTATCCACATAATTATACTAAGAAGGACTTCACCCACCTCTACATGGGTCTTGGGTTTTATGCTCTTTGTTTTTCCCTTTAAATTCCTATTTATTGCTAATATCACCAAACCCCTGCGACATGTTGACAACTCCGACATCATTACTAATAAAAAACCCACAGCCCCCAGAGAACACCCCCCACCCTCTAGAAAGAAATATATATACGTGTATTTTGCTGGGGTATAGATTGACTTGAAGGTGAACGAGCGTTCAGAGCAGGTTGAACGTCACCGCAAAAAACGATGAAACATGCGATATGATTCCAGAGGAACGACGGGCGTATTTTGAAGAGTTGTTTCACCAAAACTATACGCATAAATCTTTATATTTGTTTAAAAAAAGAAAGTTTAAAAATTAATATATCACTAGAATTTAGAGACATATGTGATTTAAACAAGAATATCTCACATTACCTCCACCTCCGTACCCATCTTTAATTTTTTTTTTTTTAAATAAAATCTGACCAACTGATATATATAACGAATTTGGAGATTTTTTAGGTTAAAATCGTTTTATCTTTTAATTTTGAAAACAAAAATTGACCAAATATACTTTGTCATCGCTCCTGAAAAGTAGAGATATCAAGCCCTTTATCTTGTTGGAACTAAACCAACTCGCAAAAAAACTTTTAAAATAAAAAATAAATAAAAAAATAAAATGAATAAATTGGGAACAGAAAATCATCTTTCCTACCGTTAATGAAAAAAATACATGAATTTTAAAATTTAAAATCAGTAAACATATGTTGGAACAACTTAAAAGTAAATATTTTCTACTATTTCTCTTTCTTAAATGCAGTATTTACTATTTACATGTTTTCTTAATAAGCGGCCAATTGAGCCATTGGGGAGTCCAAATTTCAAACAAATCAGCTTGGCCGTGGGTACAAAACCGAGGCCCAATTCTTGTTCTCACTATGCAATAATTCATAAGCCTAAAAATGCAAAGCTTGTACCAATTTTGTCGAAGCTTGGATTTCTCCTGCCCCTACTAGCTCGTTATTCTGAGCCGTTGTTCAACGACATTAATATATATTTAATAACTCAAAGGTTATGAGTTCGAATCTCTCTACCCATCTTTAAAAAAAAAAATACTAGCTCGTTATTTTTTTTTTAGTTCAACTACAATCGATCTATGAAAACGTCCTACATTTGTCCTTCATGAAACTCTTTAGTGCAATAGAAATTTATTTTATAATTAAAGATATTAGAAAATGAAATTATTTGTATTGCACAAAAAATGTCACATAGAACAAATGTAGGATTTTTCTACACATCTATGTGTAGATGAGTTTTTCTCTCAGACAAATACTAATTTATTCTCATTAGGTTTAACATTAATTTTAAGTTTAACAAAAATATTTTGTAAATTATTATGTTTTTCAAAAACTCAAGTTACTTTTAAGAAAAGTAAGTAAATGTATAACTTTTGTTACGATAATTTTTCTCTTAAACGTCGTTTATTATAACTTATATTATAATAATCTACTCTTCAAACATTATTTATTTTAACCTATCATTTATTATAATCTTCTGTTTATCATAACTAAATCGGTGCCCCAAACAAGCTAAAAAAATTGTTTTTTTTCATTTTTTTCTTGAACCTCTAACTCCAAACAAGGTAAATCAAGATCAGTTGTAATAAGATACTCCATACATACTATCTTCATTTAGGTAGTTGAATCAAGCAAAACAATTTTAATAAAACCTTACTAATAACGTTGTATTAGGAGCTGTGATATAAAGTTAGTTACGTACAAGTCTATTGTAACAACTTCTATATCATGAGTTATATATCAACGTAGAGAAATAAGCATAACATGTCTTTTAGGGTGGCAATTTTCAGAATTAAGATTGTAGATTAGAATTGCAATAAGCTTTTTTTTGTAGTATTGAAACTCTCTAGTAAATTTAATTGAATCTTGCTCTTCGCAGTGAAGTAGACTGATTTTGGCCGAACCACTGTGAAGAAGGGTACGACAATAATGGTTCACTTCGATCTCTCATTTTCGCAAGAGAGAAGCCAAGACGAACGCCCTCGTCATTTGTGTTGGCTTTAGACTTCCTCAAACTCTGCAAATCTCAACAAAGGATTTTCCGCCACTTCTCCAATTAATATCATTTTTCAAAATCTTCAAATGTGAGATTTTCTTTTTTTCTTATTTTTTATATTGTGACTATTTGATCCAATTTGCGTGCACCTTAACTATTATCACAAAATATGCTATTTGGCCTTACAACATTTGGACATCAAAAAATTCATTAAAAAATATAATATTCTAGGTAACTTGCCACCATCGATTGAACTCGTCATTTTTTAATTCTCTAAGGGTGTGTTTGGAGCACCGATTTGGTTATGATAGACGGAGGGTTATGATAAACGGTGTTTGAGGGGTTGGTTATTGTAACAAAAGTAATATATATATATATATATAAGGTTTAGATAAACGGGTACGCAGGTTTAAGGTAACCACTAACTATAATAAACGGTGGGGCAAACATAGATTATGTGTGGTTTTTTTTTTTTTGCGATTACAACAAGGGGATGTGAGAAATTCGAACCCAAGATCTCTAAATCATTAGGTGTACATCGATGCCACTTGAGCTATTGCTCTAATATAGGTTAGGTTATTATAACCAACCCGATTGTTTTACATAAACGAGGCTCAAACACACCCTAAGATTCTCTTGACCACTATGTCACTTCATGATGGTTATAAGATATAGCGCCTAATTATATATATATATATATTATTGTAATATTTAAATAAATAAATAATAAAAATTGTGACACCATCAATTAGCAATGGAACCCAAAGCTTGAATCAATAAATAAAGTTCTTTTTTTGGTGTGGGGTTCGAAAAGTGAAGCTTATTGGAAATGAACTGCGCCTCTGACATCAACGCTCGCGCAACGGATATAAACGGGAATATTTCATATTCAATTTTGAATTTTTTCCTTTCTTCTTTTAAGGAATTTTGAATATTTTTATAAAGTGATCGGCAAATAATTAAAAGACTTTCGATAAATTTATAAATAGATAAAAGGTCATTTTTGGTTCCTTATTCGTCACGGAAATGTTTGGATGAGGTTTTAAACGAGGTAGAAAATTGAGATTTTTGTAATAGTTCGTCTGAATGTAAATTTTTATGGAAGAGTTGGAGTACAAAACTCTGAATGTAGTTTTTTTTTCCGTAGATGAATTAAAGACGATAATTTATTTGAATATGAATTTGAAATGATAAGTTATTTTAAGTAGTTAAAAATGAGCCGTTAAAAATAAGTTATTTTGAGCCGTTAAAAATGCATGATTAACCATAAGTGGTTAGAAATAAGGAGTTGTTTTGAATAGTTAGAAATGGATGATTAAAAACGAGTGGTTAAAAACGAGAAATTATTTTGAGTGCTTAGAAATGATAAGTTATTTTGAATAGTTACAAAAACTCATTTGAATGTAATTTTTTTTAGGAATAGTTAGTGCTCAATCTAAATCTTCTTTAAATTTGACGAGCAAATACCCTAGGTTTGTTTGAATAAATTCTTTAACTAAAAGGAAAAAAAAATAATAATAATAAAAGAGTTGTATCTGGCAAGGAGAAGTAATTTTCAACTATACTTCTAAATTTTATGACATGTTTCAATTATGTCCCTAACTTTAAACTTAACTTCAATAATGTTTGTTTTTTTTATACAACAATATTGAAGGAGGGGGGATTCGAACCTTTAACCTCATGGTTACTACGTAGAGCTATGCTACTTTTGACACTTCAATAATTTTCATTTTAACTTTTAACTCGTGCCTAAACTATTTGATTTTAACTTTTAACTCGTGACTAAACTATTTGAAATTAGTTTATTCAATGGCTTCCCTCTTCAATTTAAGATGAAATTATTATTATTGTTTTAGTTCAAAGGGAGAGGAAATTATGAAGGTGATTAGTTGAAATATATATATATATATATGGATGTACTTTAATAGTGAGAAACAAAAGTTTGAAGATACATAATTTTTTTTATATAATTTGGGGGAGTGATGATAGATCACAAACCCTACAAATAAAATATTACTTTTCAAGATCTAGTATCCGTGATTATAATGTTGAATTGTATTTTTACCAAACAAGAAAAACTTTTAAATTACTTCCCTTTCACTAAAATTTTAAAGATATATTATTTATGAAATGAAATGGGAAGCCACATATTGTAAGAAAAATCATGCACAAGCTAAGTAATATATTTATGTGAGAAACGTTATAGAAAAATATTGTCAAAGATCATCACCTTTGAAAAATTGTAGAGTTTTCACCGATAGGTAGATTATTCCTTCCATCATTAATTAATTTTGAGACCAAATCACATGTTGTATTAAAGCTCTAAGCTGGAATTTGGTCGGTTAAAAAAATGATTATTGGTCAATATGTTTGGATCGAAACTCAAATAGACAATTTGATTGAATCTAATTTATAACAATATTCTCAAATTAAAGTGGCATCATTTTAAAATTACATGTTTACAATTTTTATTTTGTTATATATTAAAAAAGTAAAGAGATCTTATTACATTTATATGAGAAATTTTTTTTTTATCAATTTCATTATCGATTAAATTTAAAATAGATATTCATATCTAATAAGATGTTGAGAAGGTAGGAAAAGAAACAAGAAAAATCATTATGAAATAATTTAATTGGTCAATGAGAGTTTTAAAATGCATAAAATGATGGGTTCTGGTAGCCACCTACCAAAGAATTAAATTCGATGTGAGTTTTAAGATTCAAAACAAAAGAAGATAATTTGTATCCTCAAATTGTATATATACAATTGTTTTTAATAAACGGTGATATTTAAAAATAAAATACTCAGAAATCATCAAAACCATTGCTAATAATTTTAGGGTCAATCCATTGTTTTGAACAAAAAATAACAATTAGGTAATGACAACTTGTTTAAGGAAAGAGGTAATGCCAACCCAACCTAACAATGCAATTAGGAAATACCAACCTAAACAATTATTATTAGGTTAAACTACCATTTTGGTCCCTCAACTATCACAAAAGTTCCATTTTGGTCCCTAGACTTTCAAAAGTCCAATTTTAGTCCCTCAACTATCATTTTTGTTCTACTTTGGTCCCTCAACTTTCAAATGTCCAATTTTAGTCCTTCAAGTTTCTTAAATGTTTAAAAATTGTCCTTAGTTAAAAATAAAACTTAAAAAAAAAAAAAAAAACATTTGGGGATTTGATTAGTATACACTTGAACGTTAGGGGATGAGATGATGAAAATAATTAAAACAAAATGAACGATCACCATTTTCTACTTCTTCGCTCTGTTCTTTTTTTTCCCTTTTTTTTAACTACTGCATGACCATCATCAAACCCAAAACTTAATCAATTACTTTTTTCAGGCAATCACGTTTATCTAAAACTCAAGTAATTGATCTGTTCCACCTTCCCGAATTTCAGGTTTCGATTTCTTTTTCAATTTCTCTTCTTCTAATTTGTTCCCTCGGTATTGGGAGATAATCAGAGGCTACTAGGAAATTATATGAATATTTTAGATGAAGGGGTTTATTGGTATAACTTGTTGATTCATTTCTTTTAATTACTATATATCAATTTTTCCTAGCATCTACAAACAAATCTTGTTTGTTTGTTGTGTAATACTTACGGGAGTAGATGGAGTATGAAGAATTAAGTAGTTATGTTTCAAATTTAAATTAGAATGAAAGAGTGATCGATGGTTCATAGCGTCCGCGTTTAATCAAATCCCCAAATGCTTTTTTTTTTTCCTGAAAATAAAGGTGTTGAGAGATGCGTGGAATGGGGGAGGGTGATGATAAGATTTAATTATTATTATTATTTTGCCACATCATTCATTTTTAACTAGGGTTAAGTTTTATTTTTAACTCAAGGACCATTTTTAAACATTTAAGAAACTTGAAGGACTAAAATTGGACATTTGAAAGTTGAGGGACCAAAGTAGAACAAAAATGATAGTTGAGAGACTAAAATTGAACTTTTGAAAGTTCAGGGACCAAAATGGAACTTTCATGATAGTTGAGGGACCAAAATGGTAGTTTAACCAAAAACATACTATCCATAAAACAGACCATTGAAAGTGAGTTATAGATAATATGTTCTTTTTAGTCCAAATAAAGGAATGAGTTCATGAGTAATTCAATCTTATCACTTCTCTTGAAATTGACAAGTTTAATTAAGATTTTTTTTTTTTTTTTTGAATACAAATTGAAGGAAAGAGGATTATAAATACTAATTCCAGAGATCGAACCCGTGACTATAAAGTAAAAATAGATTAACACTATACCAAATAATTTTATAGTTTGTAACACAACTCCATAACAACACAAATATAATAGAAGAAATAGTACTTTTTTTTAATTGAGAGTATTTCTACACTTAATTTTAAAAAATTGAAAAATTATCTAGAGAACTTTTAGTTTCTCTTATATTCTAAGCTTATGTGGATTGATTACTAAAAAAAACATAGGTGAATTAATTAAAAAAATAGTGTATTTTGATGTCAAAGATAAAATATCATAAAGTGATCAAATGATTGATGACGATTGATTATCTTGTTTGATATTAAACCATTTCAATTTTACGGCTACATGGTTCGAACCTGAAAATAGGTTACCTTTCTTCACCTAAAAAAAATGAGTTGACCACTTACCAAAGTATTAATTTCGAAAGAAAAAAAAGTCATATCTTAAGAAATTAATTTTTTAATGAAATATTAAATTATTTCCCTATTATGGCAAGAACGTAACCGTAACCGTAAACATAATTAAAATAATAATAATAATAATAAAGAAACAACGACAGTTAAAGTTAAACAAGAGGGGAGCACTCTCAACTTTGTAGACAGACCTAAAAAACTTCTTCATATAACGCCTCTCACAAACCACTCCCCATTTCCACACACACACACACAAAATGAAGCTCCCTTTAATTCTTCTTCTTCTTCTTCTTCTCCTTCGAGTCGAGGCCGATGACGGGTTCGTTCGAACCCGAGGTCATCAGCTGATTCTAAACGGGGCACCATTTTACGCCAATGGGTTCAACGCTTATTGGCTAATGTACTTCGCCTCTGACCCGTCGCAACGAGCCAAAGTGTCCTCTGCTTTTCAAGGCGCCGCGAGCCACGGCCTCTCCATTGCGAGAACTTGGGCCTTCAGCGATGGCGGATTCAGCCCTTTGCAGTCCTCTCCCGGCCAGTACGACGATCGAATGTTTCAGGTCTCATAACTTAATTATCACTTTCTTTTTTTGCAAATTTGTGGTTTTTTTTTAATGGGTAAAATGTTGTACAAGGAATTAGTGTTTTAGAGATAGTTCAAATTGGACTTTGGAATTTTTTTTTGAACCAATCTAAATTTTTAGTGTTTGGTAAGGAGGTTTAGAAAGATCTTTGTGTGTTGAAGTCAATTGATGTATAATTAGTTGGGGTGGTTCCAATTGTAAAGATCTTTGTGGGTTAAAGTCAAGTAAATAGTCCACACATATTAAGAAAGAGAATTTACTTTAGTATCAACTTTTTAATTGTCTATTTTAATTATAATAGAAAATTTTAGTTTTTTTTTGCATATTCCATTTCTTCATTTTACTGTCTTTTGATTTCCATTCTTCCTTTCATTGTCTCTTAATTGAAGGTTGTATTTATCAGTAATTAAATATGGTTTTGTGGCATTGATGAGAGATTATTTGTGCACCAATTAAACATTATTTTGTTTTTTTTTTGATATCCGAGATAGTCAGCTTATCCACATCTCGACTAATGTCACATGACATATCACATATTTAGATGTCAAAGAAATCAAAATTAATTTCTAGTTAAGTAGCCACCATGAATTAATAGAAATCACGAGCCCCATAAATTTGTTCGTTTACGGTTTAGATTGGTATAGTTCTGTGGTTTTTGTTGTGTAGGGGTTGGATTTTGTGGTATCGGAGGCGAAGAAATATGGGGTAAAATTGATATTGAGTTTGGTGAACAACTACGAAAGCATGGGAGGGAAGAAACAATATGTGGATTGGGCTAGAAGTCAAGGGCAGTCTATTTCTTCTGAGGATGATTTCTTCACTAATCCTCTTGTCAAAGGCTTCTACAAGAATCATATTAAGGTAACATTTCACAAAAATCCAATCTTTATAATTTAAGTTTATTAATATGTATAATTTTGTATGTAGAGCATTTTGACAAGAATCAACAGCTTCAGTGGAGTGGCTTATAAGGATGATCCTACTATAATGGCTTGGGAACTCATGAACGAGCCTAGGTGCCCTTCGGATCCTTCAGGGAACACCATTCAGGTTCTCTCTACATTTTTTTTTTTTTTAATCTTAATGAGAGATTATAATCGGTGGCTCAAATACGAGTTCGGTTACTAACCCCACCTAACTCACCCTTATAGGAAGATCAAACACTTCCATAATAAGTATTTTTTTTAAGCATTTACATTCAAAAGGGCCCTGTTTATGCATTCATACCTCTAAGGTGGCATAGCCTAGTTTAAAAAGTTTTGTCTTGTTCAATGATGGGCAGACATGGATTAGAGAAATGGCATCATACTTGAAATCAATAGATGGGAAGCACTTATTGGAAGCTGGTTTAGAAGGTTTCTATGGACAATCAAGGTATCAAGGAAATCCAAACTTCCATTTGGGAACAAATTTCATTGCAAACAATCAAATACCTGAAATTGACTTTGCCACAGTTCACTCATATCCTGACCAATGGTAAACCAACAAAACTTCCCCATACTTGCTCTTTCTTGAGATCTTCAATCCATTTCTCAAATGAAAATGAGTGATTACAATTAATGGTGTTTAGGTTATCTGGTTCAAGTTATGAGAATCAGCTCTCATTCCTAAACACTTGGCTCAATGATCACATTCAAGATGCTCAGAACATTCTGCACAAGCCAGTTCTCTTTGCTGAGTTTGGAAAATCCACAAAGTATTCTGGCTCTGATCAAAGGGATCAGCTTTACAATGCTGTTTATTCAGCTGTGTATGCCTCCGCTCGTGGCGGTGGCGCAACCGTCGGTGGATTGTTCTGGCAACTTCTAGTTGAAGGAATGGATTCTTTTCGAGACGGGTATGAAGTGATACTTAACGAGAACCTATCGACTGCTAATTTGATTACTCAGGAGTCCAGAAGGCTGATTCGCATCCGGAAAATGTATGTCAAACTCAGGAACATTGAGAAGTGGAAGAGAGCTAAGGAGATCAGAAGAGCACAGTGGGAGGCCTTAAAGAAAAGAAACAGTCCTGGAAATTAACAAAATATTGACAGCTTAATATAACTTGTGAGGTAAAAGAGCTAAGTATTGGCACATCCAAGGGCTTATGCTAAATGTTTTTCTACTTATATCAAAAGTTGTCTTAGGAAATGTGTTGGCTTTCTACATATTACATCATATATGAAAAGTAACTAGTATTTCTACGTCGAGGAAGACTGCACATGCCAATTACTCATTGCCAAGTATCGTAAGTCGGGAGCCTCGAGCAAGTGCTTCCTTTCAACCCTCGCCTATCTCTTGACCTGAATAAAGGGCTGCCATTGGATTTTAAACAATGGTCCCATCTTTTATGGTTGCATTCTTCAATGTGATTGTGATACCAGACCTAATATAAAATCCATCTTCTGGTCTATCTGCTTCTTGGACACCCTGAAAAGTTGAAAAGGTCGTAAGTACTTTGTTAACCATCATTCTTTATATAGTTTGGATAGAATTTGAAATTTGGATGATTATAAAATACTTGAGACTTGTTTACTTTACGTGTAACTTGAGCTTTAAAAGTCAAAATGATGTTTGGTAAAAATAATGGTGAGAGTTAAGTGACTGATTGGATAAAGAAGTCACATCATTTATACATAAATAGTTATCTCCACGTACTTAATTTGTGTCTATGTGAACTATTTTTTAAGTTTTATTGAACCTTATAAACTAAATTCTAGTTTTTAAAATTATTGCGACTAAATTCTAGTTTTTAAATCTATCTAAACTAATGATATTTTAACTTTTTCCAAATCATGAGCTAAATTCTAGTTCTTATATCTTTCTAAACTAAATTTTGAATTTTTTTTAAACCATCCGTGCCTAATTGATAATTTACCCCAATTTAAACTTCCCTTAAAAAGAGTAAAGTATTAAACTTACATCAGCATTTGCAATAACAACATTTCTCCCAATCTTGGCATTCTTGTCAATTATGCAATTCCTGCAGAGAGTAAGAAATCAGAACCAAAACCGAATTGACAAACAAATCATTTTATGTTAACCAGTGAGATAATAAAGTGATGGTTAACTTGACTAGTAAAAGATGCACATAGTTATTGCTCTGTATTGATTTTTGTTTTTAATAATCTTGAGTGTCTGGACTAGCATACGTTCCGTACAGGACATACCACTTAACCCTACAACATTTGTAGCTAAAAGTTACCTGATTTTGGTATTCTCTCCAATGCCAATTGGGATCTTTCCATCGGCAAGCAGAGATGCAATTTCAGGTTCCGTCTGGTAGTAGTCTGCACCCATCATCATAGTATCCTAGAATGCAAAACCAACCAACCAATCCAAATATGAGTACTGTTTTTCAAGACATGAAACTATGTGGCAACGGCTAATAACAAACAACTGCTACGTGTTTAATTCGGAACAACCCGTCTACTATCACACATCAGTATGAGCTGTGCAAAAACAATGGTACATCAACAAGAACCTGGCTCACCTTAAGCTCCACACCATGCTCCAATCGAGAGCGCACACCAACGATAGAATGTTCGACGCTACATTCTCGGAGAAAGCAGCCATGAGATATTATTGCATCTACTATCTGCAAATACAGTTTCCTTTCAGATACAAGAATCAAACGAATAATGCAGAGAGCAAACTTGAGTTTGATGTCTTACCCTGCATTTCTCAACTTTGGAGGGGGGCAAGAATCTAGGCGATGTATAAAATGGAGTCTTCGGATCATAGAACTCAAACTTTGGGGGCTGCAACAAAGACACAACTAACCATCAGCTTATATAAAGATTTCTTGTGTTATGAGAAAGACCTTGTATTAATTACACTTGAGAATGTTGTTTGGATATGCATCTATCTAAGGCAGAGTCTTATCAGTATCCCAAGAGGATTTGGGCAGAAGTAACTAATATGAACACATATCTTTCTTTTCTTTTTCTGATATTCGTGAATGTCTGAGCGAACTTACACACAGGCGCAGCTCGACCACGTAACATACCAACTCTACAACATTTAGATGTCAAGAAAACTAATAGTAAACTATTTCCTAGGTAGGTGGTCATTATGGATTGAATCGATAATCTCTTTGATCTCCAAGTCCTTCTTTAACCACTAGGTCAATCCATGATGGTTATATAAGTACTTATCTTCGATGCAGTAATAAACTCAATAAGCATGAAAGCTAGCAAAAAATAGTGTAGGATTGTTCTTGATCCCATAAAAAGGAAAAGAAAGGAAACAAAAAATGACCTGTTCCGTTAGTGCTAAGTTGGCATCAAAAAATGACTTTACGGTTCCAATGTCCTCCCAGTAGTCATTGAATAGATATGCCTGAAATAATATGATTACATCATAAAACTTAGTTCTATTATCATTTATCACCAAAATCCTTTATCTTCTGAAATCAAGCATAAAGAGAAGAGAAGTTTAGGATAAAAGTTTCTCCAAATGAATCTCACTTGAACTTTGTGATCTTTAACAGCAGATGGAATAATTTCTGAGCCAAAGTCATTGCATGTGGGATAAGTACATGTCAAAAGCTTTAGAAGAAGATCAGTTTTGAACACATAGACTCCCATTGATGCAATATAAGGATTTTTTCTGGCATCTTGTTCTGAAAGTCCTAGCACTGTAGTGTCAACTTGCTGCAGTACAATATATGATGGATAAAAAAATAAAATCAGACAAAGTATGACACACCATAAGAAACAAGGGTCAAAAACTATATTTATCTTGACAACATTTTTTTATATCCGTGAGTGTCCGTCTAGGGCAGCTTATGCGCAGTTCGACTACTTTCACGAGACATACCACCTGATTTTACAACATTTGAGTGTCAATGGATTGAGCCTATCACTTTTGGGATTCGGATCCCTAAGGCCCTCTTTGACCACTAGATCAAACCATGACAATATAACCAAACAAACAAAAGAAATTCAAGAGAATAACTAATTGCATCAATGCTATCAACCATTGCTTTCAGGTCAGGTCCCTTTGGTTTCTCTGAAAAATGTAAAATACGTCCTGTATCATCTATTTTCATGAGACCGTAATCTGATGCTCGGCTGCAAAATAACAAAGATTTTAAGAAAATAATAACAAGACTTATGGTTGCAATGCAATTTATCAATTAACGAGAGAAAAAATGCATACCTATCATCCATGGGAATGCATGATACTGTTATATCTGCATTTGAGTCAATATGTCTCTGCAAGTACAAAATCATCAATAAGCCTCAGTGAATAGCCAATGAGCAAAATGATACATGTTAAAATGTCTGGAACTAGAACTATGTTGCGCTACGAATACTCAGTACGGCGGTCTCGTTGATGTATTAAGATTTTATGAAAGATGCACTATATAAACTCTCATAAAACTCACACCCCTTTTAGGAAGAATTTGTATTCTAATCTCCTAACAAGACAGTTTCTCTACTCAGTACGGCGTAAATTTGTGTGTTCTTTGTCTCACATTCTTTACTTAGAAGTAAATTGTTGTTTACAACTTTTTCATAACAATACAATCTAGTTATGATTTACCATTCATTATACCTGTACAAAATCCATGTAGTCCATTCGGTAAAGGTGATCACCAGACAAAATTAGAATGTTCTCGACATTTTTGGTCCTAGCATCCTGCAGAAACCCAATGGTCAAACGTTCATTACACATTAGAAAAAGTTGATTGAGATTTCCCAGCATAGAACTTATGCACCCACCTCAAATAACCATTTAAATTGCCTGACAGCATCTGCAGTTCCTTGAAACCATTTCTTTCCAGTTTCACCCTGAGTCTGAGTGGCAGCTAGAACCTGTTTCTCAAACGTGAACCTGGAGGTTAACACAATTGCTAAGCAGGGCAGATTGTAACAATGGGAAGCACAGTCAACATACCTCGACGAATCCATCGCCAAAATTCACCCCATTGCCAAAATTATAAATGCGAGCAAGGTGACGATTGAGAGAAAATGAATTGAACTGTGTCAGCACGAATATCTTTTCAATGCCACTATTGATACAATTACTCATTGGTATGTCGATCAGCCTGTAATTGCCACCAATTGGAACCTGCAATTAAAGATTATTTACTTAACTCCATGCACTAATTCGTTATTATCCTGGGTTGGATCAATATCAAATAGCTTCTATTATCAGGTATTTACTAGAAGCATCTAAGTATATATTTATTATTTTTTATAACCGTGAGTGTTCGGACCAGCTTACGCCTTTGACTATTCTCACAAGACATAGGGAAGTAAAGGGCTTGGTTCAGCTTGGTTTTTGCACAAAACTGGAGCAGAACCAACTTTGTTTGGTCAGAAATTTTGAACTGCTCCGCTCCGACCGAACCGATTGAACCAGCAGGTTGATCGGTTAGGCAAGCAATTAATCCTTGCACCCTTAATGGACAAACTACATAATATATCGTTTGACCCTATAACATTTGAAAGTTGAAGTCAACCGTAAATTGAATCCATCATACTTAGATCTCAATGCCGTCTTAATCACTAGGCCAACCTATTAGAATTAGCATCTAAATATACAAAAACCAGTTAAAAATGGTTTCAAGATTGTGAGTAATCCTTCAAGATACATTACCGCCGGTTTGGATCGCTGGCTGGTAAGAGGAAACAAGCGAGTTCCAGCACCGCCACCCAGTATGATCGAAGCAACCTTTTTCGGATCAGCTCTTGGAGTCTCAAACAGAGGACCCTGTAAGGTCTAAAACAAAATTCGAAGTCAAAATCACACTAAAATTTCACACACTTTCGAATAAATCAAACTAAAACCCACTCACCAAAGTTTCTTCAGTAACATCAGACATTAGAACAGAACGAGCAACTCCTGGATTAACCTTTCTAGATGAACAATTCTTCCCCAAATCCACATTCATCTGCAACTTCTTGCATCTCCCACTTCTCCCAACACTTTCTCCCCAAAACCCAGAACGTTGATTCCTAGAACACTGGCGGCTGATTCCGAACGGAAGAGTATTGCCCTTCAAGGAAACACCAAACGCATCCATGGCGAAATGAAGTGGAGAGCAAGATTATGGCAAGAACAGAGCAGAATGGATGAATGAATGAATGATCAAAGATTGGAAGATGAAGATTCTGGGTTTTAAATTTGGTTTAGAGCCGCCATTGGATCTTGATTTTCTTGCAGAGGAAATGGGTTTGGCCGCTTTGATTGTGCAATAGGGGCTTTTGCTCTTCGGACCCAACTTGTCAGCTTTTTTTTTGGCCTCTTGTTTTGATCTTTTTGTGACAAATAAAAGTATAAGAGAATTTTTTTTCTTTTTAATATATATATAAATGCATCTAATACCTTTTTAAAAGTCATTTAACAAAAAATTCCTTTTTGAAAAATATATAAACATGTGTTAATTGGTGTGGTGTTTGAATCCTAATGTAGGTTTAGGATTGCATTAGGAAAAGGAAGAGTGTGATTAACATTTTCATTTGGTGTTTGTTGTTTTACATGAATTAAATCAAACAATTTATTATTATTATTCAACTTACCTCTCCCATCTAAAGAATTGAATTTAAGTTGATTTTATTAATCGATTGTAATTCAATTCAACCTCATAATACTTGTCTCCTATTCAAAAGTAGTAAAACTTTTTAGATGAAGTGTGTAATTTCTACATTTTTTAATTTTTCAATTAATAAAAATTTAGTTCAACAAACCTTTATATAATCCAGTAATTAAGTTGTTTTTTTTCTTAAATCATGAGGTAACGTGGCAAAATCTACATTCCCATCTTGTTGAACCAGCAAAAAGAAAATTCTCATCACTTCCCACCAAATATTGATGTATTTGTGATATCTATGAATATCATGACTATTCTTTATAAAGCAAACAGTGTGATTATTTCAACAATATTTGTTGAAAATAAATTATTATGTAGGATCAACGTGTTAAATATGAATGAAGTCCGCATCATTTATATTTTACTTAACCTCTTTGTGAGGTTAGTTTAATCATGAATTAGTTAGGCCCCGTTTGATAATTATTTAATTTTTTGTTTTTGATTTTTGAAAATAGCTTATTTTCGCTTAAATTTTGTACAATGTGTTCCATTATTCTAACGATATATTTATCTTTCTTTAAGGAAGCAGATGAATATTAACCAACTTTTAAAAACAAAAATAAATTTTTTGGAAGCTATTTTTTTTTTGTTTTCAAATTTTGGTTTGGTTTCTATAAATATAAGTGAGAGGTAGATATCCAAGTAAGAGAAAAGATATGGTAAAATAGGTGTTACTTAAATTTCAAAAATAAAAAACAAAAAATGAAATGACTATCAAACGATACTTTAGAGGTTGGATTTTCTAATTTATTGGGTGTGTATTTTTTAGCTCTCCTTATATAAAGCCTATGGTTAGGGTCGAGAGGAATCTAGACATTAATTTGTGTCCATTTGAAATTTATCTTCTTCCATGGTAAATTATGAATGAGAATAGCTATCTCATAATTTTGAATAGTAAAAGTAGGCCTAGTCTCAAACCGCTTAAATGTGTAATTTTTTTTAATTTATTTTGGTTTTCATCTATTTGCACTCTTATTTGGTATGGAATCTAAAATTTAGTTTCACCAAAGGTTATGTGTTAATAATTTATTTATTCTAACCATTTTTTTTTTTGTTGTTGAGATTACAACATTTAACAGTAGGGAGATTTGAACTCATGACCTGATTAATAGGTGTACATTAATAACGTTGAGCAACTGCTCATATTAGCATACCCATTTTAACCATTAGTTCTACCTTTTCCATTTAGTATTGGTTTTTTTATTTTTTATTTTTATTTATTTATTTATTATTTTCGAATTTATTGCATTTGACTGTTAGCAAAATAAATGGAAAATTCAATCCTATGATGATGCATGTCTTTTTGATGCTATATCCTGGAATCTACACCATTTATTTGTAATGTATTTTGTTTTATTTTTCCATTTTAGAAAATGACTAGGATAGATGGATTTTAAGTTAATGGTATGTGAATTTACAGACAATTTCTTGGTCCAATTTTGTATTAATTTGTTACTTATTTTGATTCACATTTTTGTGGAAATAAATGAACAATTTAAAATTAAAACACTCATCCAACTAACCAAATTAAATAACGATATCTTGCATTAAACTTGTAACCTTAGCTGTGCCGTGTACGGCCCACCGTCACATCGTTTATTGCTTTTATATACAATAATAAGAATAATAATAGTAATAATAATAAAGGGAATATTATAAATTGCTGACCGCATATTTGGAACGAAATGGACGGTTAATATTCTTCACAAATTTAACGACACTGAGATCACGTGACCATCAAATCGGATTCTGCATCTACTCCGGACCCACCGGGCAGCGGGCAGTACATGACCGTTCCATCATTTTTATTTTATTTCCATTTTTTTAAATAATATATCGATTTTTCTTTTTTGAATGTGTGTGTATATATAAGCTGACCATTAAACTCATTTTGGCGATTTAACCAAAACTTGAGTTGAGGCTTCCAATTTTACATTTACATAATCAAATAATGACAAATGGCGAATCAAACTAGGTTTAAATATCTGATATTTTTTTTAGTATAAATTGGGGAGGGGATTACAAATACCGACTCTTTCAGGTTCGAACTCGTGACAGGGGTGTTGAACTAGTTTATAACCAAACAATAAAATCATTGCGCCACTGACCCTTTCGATAAAATCAATGATATTAATAGGATGGAGAACTTATAATTTCGAACCCTCCTCCTATCCATAAAAAACTAAAATAATTATTTTCATTTTGTTTATGTTTTTATAAAATAGAAAACCAAATTTATTTTTTAAAAAATAGAAGCATGAAAAATATAATTAGCAAGATAAATGAATAGTGGTGTATACAAAAACTGAGAATCAGAGTCTTACTACCCAACTCAAATTATAAGAGTTGAGTTGAGTTGGGTTGGGTTGTATTGAGTTATAATTTTATCATTTTCTTTGTGTTGGCTCGGTTCTGGTGTAGTTTGCTTATTTTTTGCTTGTTCAACCCAATCCGGATTTAGAATAATATACATCTATTTATTTGTGTGCAAGCTAGATTAAATTATTATATAAAATAAATTTATTACAAATGACATAACTCGATTGAACATTTATCCATCATGTTATAATATAGGATAAAATATAAATTTAGTCCATATGATTTGGAGTAATACTTAGGTAAGGGTGGATAAGTATTTGGAAATACCTACCCACTTTTACAACCATATATTTTTACTTTTTCTTTCTAGTTTAACATTTCTCTCTCTATCAAACAATATCAATTTTTTTTAAAAAGTAAAAATATGGGACTCAAAAGGTGGGTAAGTATTTTCAAAAACACTTACACACCCTTACTTAAGTATTGCTATATGATTTGGAAGAGTTTAGTTCTCATAGTTTCAAAAACTTGAATTTAATCTTTATAGTTTGAATA
>JBBMEF010000018.1:3811866-3822626 GCA_037832685.1 Sicyos baderoa | reverse complement strand
AGTCTATCAATCTGATTTTGATAGATTTGCAAATATTTTCAAAAAATTGCTATTTACTCAATTTTTTTATCTTATTGCAATATACATGCAAATTCCCCTAAAACTTTTTTTTGTTGAATTAAGATTTATTTTTTTATTTTTATGATCAGCTTTATATAAAATTTCTCATTTAAGAGATAGAATAATATTCCTAAATAATATTTTGTTCATGTTAATCATTTAAGAACGAAATTATTCTTAAATGATATTTTTATTCATAAAATAAAAAGTCATGTAGGAATAAAATTCTTCTTAAGTGATATTTTTATTCATAAAAGAAAAATTCTTCTTAAATTTTATTTACAGGTTCTCTTTCGATATAAATGAATTTTTTAATCTGTGTATGATTAAAATTCTTCTTAAATATTAGCTTACTCACACAAATAAAATTTATTTGAAAAATTCTTCCTAAACCCTATGGGCGTGTTTGTCATAGGTATTAACTTAACACGGGTTAAATTAATACCCTTAATACTTGTTTGGTATATGAGTTAGACGAGGATTGGGAACGATGTGTTCTCTCTAATCTGAGAGAAAAGCATCGTCTCTTTCTCATTTCCGGCGCCTCTTTCTCTCTCATTCCAGCTTCTGCTTCTCTGCCTTTCTCTCCCAATTTCGTTCTGATTTATTTTTTAGATGGCTCTTTAAGTCTAATTTCGCATCATTTAACACACGATTTGCATAGGTTTAGCTAGTTTTTGTGTTTTTCTCCCGTCATTAGGTTCAATCTATTTTCTTTGCAGATCTGATGTTCTCGCGGCCGATTCATCTTCAAACCTTGCGTAGAAATCGGTGCTTGTATGCTTATAAATCGGCATTGAAATTGAATGACTGGGTAGGGTTAGCAGTGACTCCATGGCAGAAGAATTGAGTTTAGAAATTTTGATTTCCCACACAATATTCAACAATTCCCCTTGTTGGTACCTCTCAATCATATGCTTTTTTTTCAAAATTGAAGTTTCTGAATCCAGTCCAGAAATTTAGGTATTTTTTACAAACAACGAATCAACAAATTGCTCTAAGATGTATATTTATTTTCTAATTTTGTTTCAAATTTCTTAAGAATGAGATGGAAACTTTGTGTTGATGTCTTCCGCCAGCAATCCTCGTCATCGCCACTGCCAGTGATTGGCTTGGCAAGGTTATGGAATAGAATTGGGAAAAAGAGTTTGAAGGCGAATGACAATGGTGATTGTGTTTATTTTAGGTCATTGTGAAGGTGAAGGAGAAGGAAAATGCCAACTGAGATTATTTGAGTTCTTAAAATAGGTGAATCAGTGGGTTTAAAAATTAAAAAATGTAATTTCTTTTTTTAAGAAAAAGTAATAATAAATAAATAATCTTCAATATTTTGTCAAATAATTTCATGGGTCTCTAAATAAGTTAAAAATGTACTGCTAAATATATTTTGAAAATGATAATTTATTATTTTTGACCGAACTTTTTTTAAATTTTTTTTTTTTGGGATGAATAGATATTAATCAACTGTTTGAAACAATCGGTATTAACAATCTTTTTTTTCAATCGAGAATGAATTATTCTAGATTTTTAAGATTGAGAATGAATAGATATTAAACCCTTTTTCTTTTAATAATAAAAACACAGTTTTAAACAATTAAGATATTATAATATCATAAATTATGAAGAAAAAAAAAATTTGAGTGTAAATACACTTATTAGCTTAATGCTCACTCCAACAACAATGGGATCTCAATAACTTTCAACTAATGAAAAAAAAAATCACTCAACTTAACTTAATGCTCACTCCAAATAACATTCAGCTTAACTTAATCTAGCTTACAAAAGTCTGTATACCAAACACAGATTAATTTAATACTCCGCTTAACTTAACACCGACTAACTTAATTCTAATCTTTCCAACAAACATGCCCTAAAGTTTTTGTCCATTAATTGTTTGAAAGTCATTTATCTTCTCTAAAAGTGAAGAACTTATTCTCCAAAAATCAAAATAGAATAAAAATTATATATATATGCTAAAATAAAAGTTGCAACTTGTTGCCAAGTTGCTATGTTCTTTTGAATAGAAATGAATGGATAATAACCAATTTCATTGTATTTTACACATTTATATCAAATATACTTTTATCTTACCATTGCATATTATCTAGTACAGTTATAATATTCTCAGATGTAACAACAAACAAGAAAAAGGTGAAAATGAATAAGTTTGATGTCAATAGAACGACTTTGGTTAGTCTGAAATATGTGGAAATAGAAAATAATCATTACAAACATTAACTTTATGAACAGAAGCTTATCTGATGCGACAATGTCTTCAATCAATTGTCATACATTTTGATCTAAAAAAGAGAGGGAAAGAAAATGACTATAATATAAGAATTAAGAATTAAATAGCATGCCACCTAATAACCTAAGGTTACACGTTCCAATATTCTCCCCTAATATTGTTGTATCAAAAAAAATAAAATAAATATCATTGGTATATTTAAAATAATAATAAAACAAAACACCAAAAGATTAAAAAAAAAACTAATTCAATACTGTTATAGTTTTAACAACAAAAAATGATTATTTAAAGAATGATGGTTTAAGAGAATTTAACAACAAATGTATTGTAATATCAAAGTATTTTATTATTTTTTAATACTAAAGTTAAATATTTGAAAGTTTTGAGGTTGGTCAAACGGTCAAATCGACTTAATCTGACATTTTATATGTTGAGGTATTAAATATATTTATAAACCAAGTAATTAAGTTTTGCAACATAAATGGTCGGGTGGAAACTGAGTGATTGAATGAGCACCTCTAAGATTATGTTGACAAATCAAGTTCCTAGCTTAGACACATACTATAATAGGAGGTTTGAAGGTGGTTTAGAATCCAAGGAAAAAACATATAAAGAAAGCAACAAACGAGCGATAGAAAGCCATTTCCCCACGGGTCCCATTTTGGGAGATTTTCTTCACTTCTCTTCTCACCTTTCAATTTTGCTCCAAATAAACTCATTTTCACCCTAAATTAGGGTGTTAATGAAAACCGAAAACCGAAAAAATCAAACAAAATCAACTCAATTTAATGGATTCGATCGGTTTTTTAGCATATAGTTAGATATATCGATTTGTAATTTGAAAAAATCGAAAGTATTGGATCGGTTCTCGTTTTCATTTTAAAAAACTAATAAAAATCGATCCAACCAAAATTTATATATACATATTGTCAATAAGTCAGTTAAAATCATATTTCTTTCATTATTTAGAAGATTTGTTGAAGATTTTCTTAATTCCCTCTTATTTCAAGTAATTAAAAAACATCTTTAAATAATTTTTAATAAGTTTCAAATGACTACCAACCTCAAAACTTATTGTTCATGAATTTTTTTTATGAGAAATGTTGTTTTTGATATATTAAAAAAAAATTGGACATTAAATCAGATCCAAAACTGAATCAAACCAATTGAAAATCGAATCAATGGATCTATACTTTATTGGACATTGCATCAGATTCATTTTTTGAAAACCGAATATATCGGTTCGGTTGTCGGATTGATACAAAACCGATAAAACCGAACCAAAATCACCCCTACCCTAAATAATGGTTCACATATACTCAAATTGATGCAAAATAGCCAAAATAAACTTTAGAGGGAATCAAAAAACACAATCTAGATCCACTCGATTCAAAATTGAATAAACATCATACAACAATCAGAAAGTGTTTTAACATTAATTAGAAACTTAGCTTATATTAGAACATCACATGATAATGCCTTTGAGTTAATCATATGTATAATTGATAGGAGTACAAATTGCCTTACATATGGACAATGGATGTATTATTTTTAGTTTAATATTATGCCAGGTGAAACAAAAGAGAGTTAATTAATTCAATAATATTTAAAATTAAATTTTTAACCGATCTCAAAATAAATATATATGTCTTGAGTTAGGTTTTTGTTCCCACTTAATTTAGCCGTATAAGATGTCGTTAGAATTTAAATCATTAAATAAGTTCAATTTTGATAAAAAGGAAAAAAATAATAATTTAAAAACCCTCTAGAATTGAAAATGTTTTAATTATTCCAAGTGTAGGGTGCAAATGAGTTGGCCCTACCTAACTGGAATTTGAGAAAGAAAAAAAAAAGTGAAGAAAAAGTTGACATTGAAAATCATTTCTAAAAAGTGTAAATGTTGATTTTGATATTCAATGCAATTCCATTATTGAAAGGCATCCTCCTTTTTCTTCAGAAGATACTGTCAACTTGTTAAAAAAAATAAGTTAATATTATATGACACTAAACAGATCGACCTCACAAAAATATTTGAGAAAAATAATTTGTTTGGTTAACAATAATATTCAAGATGGGAATATATTGAATTAATAAAAGATTAAAAATATATACCAAATATTGTGAAATTAAGTCTACTTTGACTTTAAAAAAATTGATTATACTGTAATTAGTGATAATTTTCAATCACAAAAGTGGATTTAGCCCATTTATAATTAACTCATATTTTCAATCAACACTTGAATCAACTCTCAAATATTGTCATTTCAAGCCAACAAGAGTAATAGCTAATCCGACATCAATGCTCATTTAATAATTTAGAGATCTTGAGTTCGAGTCTCCCCACTTCCAATTGTTATAATTTAAAAAAAAAAAAAAACAAAAAAGAAAAGAAATATATATATATATATATATATAAGTGATGTGCTTACTGCTTATTAAGGTTAATGACTAAAAAAAAAAACTTAGACATGAGTATTGTTTTCCAAGTACAATTATTAGAGATTTGAAAAGTTTAAATTCATAACCTCACAATTAATGATACAAGTCAAATATTACTAACCTCACAATTAATTTATGTATTATTATTATTATTATTATTATTATTATTATTATTATTATTATTATTATGTATTATTGTAAAATGAGAAGTAAGAATTAAAAAAAAAAAAAAAAAAAAAAAAGGGCAAAATAAATGTTGGGTAATGCTGCAATTGGAAAAGCCTTACACGTTCGTTGTGGTCAATGAGTCATCGAGGTTTCTGAGAGACTACAAAATTATGGATGCTCAAGTTCTCGGAATCAATTCTGAGTAATTAGGGTTTTAATTCAAAGGTGGTTGCATGGAGGTTTGGTTCTGAATTCGTTTTCTGTGATGATTTCTTTTGAATTTCAGTCTGGATTGTTTGAATTTCAGGAAGAAATTCATTGATGGAAAGTGTTCTTGACGGAAACGATGCTGGCGATTGGAGTTACAGAGGCGAAGGAGCTGTGAATCTTGTTCTTGCTTACTCTGGATCTTCTCCTCTTTTTGTATGTCTCTAATTTCCGATCAACTTTCTTGACTCCTTTTTTTTGTTTTCCTTTTCCTTTTCGCTTTAAAGTTGAAATCAAAGAATCTTCTGAACAGTTTTCATCAGTGATCTGTTTCATTTTCAAGTACAATGAGCACTGTTTCTTTTTTCTTTTTGTTTTGTAACTGGTTAAAACACTTTTTCATGAGATTGATGAATCGCCTAGACTAAGGTTGGGGATGATTGATAATGGATGAAAATTTCTATTCGTTTGTGGATTCGGCTTCTGCTCCAATCGCCTAGACTGGGTTGTTGTGTTCTGTTTTATTTGTAGTTCGGGAAAATTATACGGATTCAAAAGGCTCCGAGAAATGGACTGCAAAATGGTTCGAATTCTATGTATTTGTCTGCGGATGAGCGGCGTCTGTGGAAAGATGTGATGGACCTTGACTCGTGCACTGATCGTGTTGTTGCGTGTCAAATCTATGTGAAGCATGTGATGATCCCGTTGTTGGATTCTAAGCATGTTGATGCTGGGGTATGTTACTGTATTTATTTTACGCTTTTCTTGCTGTGCTTAGATTATAGGTCTGCAAACTTTGTAGAATGAACATGTTCATATTTGTGAAAATGTAATTGGTTTAAAGATGTCCCTAAAGGGCAGTCTCGTTGGTTGAGACTTTGGGCTTCCAAGGTATGCTTCATTGGAGTTCTCAGATTAGAGACCCACAAGTTGAGCTTAATTATAAAATCCATTGAATAAAATGAAGGGTTCTTTATTGGATTCTTGCTATCAATGGCCAAAGGACATTTCATCAAATTAAAGTTGAAATTATTCCATGGTTTATAAGCTTTTGTGCTTTGTTTCAATTTCACTTCTTATCCAAATTTGATTCTCTTGAATTGGAAACAATTTTCTGTTGCAGTAATAAGGCAGCCTAATGAAACCATACTAAAATTTTATGCACGAGGGATGAAAAATTATTCTTCATTCCCGTCTTCTGATGAAAATAAAACCGATAATTCTGATTATGCATTCTTATCGATATCGTAGGTCCATGTTTTTGTAACGAGAGAATTCCTAGAGACTATCGAGAAGAACATTCTTGGCCAGCGTCCTGCTTGGAGGGCTAATGCAGGACAAATCAATGTACATCGCGATTCTGTCCTCCTTCAATCTGATCATTCTATTTTTCCTCAAGGTAAAGCTAATTCAAGTTCTCTTTATTCTTCTGCTGATGTTAAACACTTTTTAAAGTTTAGCATACGATATATATAGACTTTCTAACTTTATTGTAATGCAGTTAACATGCTCATTATCAATAAATTCTCTAGCATCTATTGACTGTTAGCATGTTTTCATGGACTACCCTTACATTGTATTATCTCAAGCCAAGGGATTTACAAGTGAATATATACACTTATATTAGCAGGAAGCTTGTTCTGTTGCCTAACTCGTTTTTTTTTTAGCAAAGAAGAAAGCCTCAAATAGCTCCGATATTGTCGTTTCTATATAGATAATTTTTGAGCAAGGAAGAAAGCTTCAAATAGATCCAATAGTGTTGTTTCTAAATCAATAAATTAGAGCGAAAAAAAAAATCAGGAAAACATAAAAGAGAAGAGAGGAGTAGGGGATTTTTCTAATACTTTCGAATGTGAATTACAATTAAAATTTCAGGTGTAACCAAGACAATTGTCAAGAACTAACAATCATCTTAATATAGTCCCCAAGGGGTGGCGCAGTGGTTGAAGGCTTGGGTTTTGAGGATGTGCTCCCCTCAAGGTCCCAGGTTCGAGACTCACTTGTGAAACTACTTCTTCGATGTCTCCGGTACCTGGCCTAGGGACGGGCGTGGTTACCTTGTTTAAAAAAAAAACAATCATCTTAATATACATAAATTATTTTCTTCGACTTCCTCTTCTTTTTTTAGTTTTTTATTTATTAAGGAAACCATTTTATTAGAATTTTTTTTTCATGCTATTACTTTTTAAACATTATTTTTTGATGTTCACTTAGAAGTCTCTCTCTCTATTTTTTTTTTGATAAACTAGGAGTCTCTACTTATATCTAAAAGGCTCCATTCTATTGAATAGAGTATCACCAGTTACCTTTTCTTTTTCTTTAGGTGGTAAAGGTGACTTTTGCATATCTGTAGAGATAAAGGTGCTTTTTAATGATTTTCATCTTTCTCATCTCCTCTCCTATTGGTCTTTTATTCCTCTTAAACATTTTTTTCCCTATTTAATATATGTTTTCATTTTTTCCCGAATCAGCCGAAATGGGGGTGTCTTCCAACTTCAAGATTCATAACGAAAAGAAATGACATTAAAAGAAGTGTGACCCGTTTTAAGATGCACCAAGCATTGAAGTTGCAGAAAGGCGAGGTATTAACTAGATCGTTCTTGTGATTCTCATATAATTTTTTTTTTTTTGTATTACTTCAAATTTGGTTCCAAGTGTCAATCCCAATTCTACACTTTCGAGTTTTTGATCTTCTTCCTACCACAATGAAAAAGAGCCTGCCTTTATTACTTTGCATCTATGTTAATTGACTTTTCTTTTGAAACAGTTAAGTTCTAACTTGAGTGCATCCAATTTATGGAACAGATATCTGCTCTTAGTGATTACAATCCATTGGATTTATTCTCTGGATCCCAAGACCGAATATATAATGCAATCAAAGATCTTTTTTCTACCCCTCAAAATAATTTTCGTGTGTTTTTGAATGGTTCCTTAATACTTGGAGCATCGGGCGGCTATGCTGATGACACTAATTTGGTAATTGAGGAAGCATTTGAAGAAGCTCTTCAATCTGTCATCCAGACACAAAATGGATCTCGTACAACGAGTTTCCTAAAGATTGTCGCCGAAGCTGTATATAAATCTGGATGTCTGAATCGTCTTCTCGAGATTCAAAAGCTGGACAGTTTTGACATAGAAGGAGCTATCCATGCGTACTATGACATTATTTCTGAGCCATGCCAGGTTTGTAGACATATGGATGATGAGGAATTGTTGAACAAATGTCACACCTTACATTCTTCCCTTGATCAAAGCCAAAGCTTAGAGATAGTGAGGAACTTTTTAATAGCCGCAACTGCTAAAGATTGTAGTTTGATGATTACATTTAGACCTTGGCACGTTGATTGTCCCGGATCTACATATCATAGCGTATTCGTTGAATCGACCAACCAAACTTTTGACTACAAGGTATACACCTCTGAAAAAAATCATTTGCATTGACTTCTATTTGAAACCAAACTTTTTGATGATGGTTATTTCCTGTGTTTAGGTGAATTTCATAGACCTGGATCTAAAATCTTTTAAGAAGATAGAAGAATACTACGAAATAGACAAGAAAATAGTTCGCTGCTACACTAAGATGTTTGTGACAGGTTCGTCTTTTCTAAAGTCTTAGAGTCATACATTGATTTGGATTTGTCTGTTAATTGTGTCTTGGAATGATTTGGCTGGATTTTATCCTTATTATTTTGCTTTATTGGTGCTTGTGAGTATTTATTATTCACGACTAAAATGTTTCTGAATTATTAAAAATTCTTTCTATTTGAAATATATATTTAGGTTTAAATGATATTGTTCCATTTTGGTCCTTTAACTTTTAAATTTTCAATTTTAGTCTCTCAACTTTATTGTTTGTTTAATTTTAGTCGAAAGGTTCAATTTTGGTTCCTCAACTTTGAAAAATGGTGTAAAAATAGTTCCTACCAATTTTTTTCTTCACTCTTAAATTCTTCTCTCACCCATCCTCCATTTGTTTTTCTATTTTTCCAAGCTTTCTCTTTCTTTAACTATCCACTCTTCTTATCTTTCCTTTTTTTTTTTTTTTTTCTTTCAATTATCATCTTCTCTTCCATGGTTATAGCACCCTTAAAAGAATATCAAATCTTAAAAAAAGTCATGCTTCTGAAACCATTTTGATACAATCATTCATCTTCCTTTTCAATTTTTTTGCAAAAATAATTCAACCAAATAAATTAAAGGATTTTTTTTTTGCAAAAATAATTCAACCAAATAAATTAAGAAACCAGAGAAAGAGAGATACTCTTTAATCTTTCAGTTTTTCTTTGTATGTGTACCTGTTTTGGATTATCAATCCTCTATTTCGACGTTTCAATTCTACAAAAATGCAGAAATCAAAGGGTTCATTTGCAAACTACATCCTTCTTAATCAATTTAGGAAAAAAGTAAAAAGAAAAAAAAGTATATAGTTTGGTTGGTGCGTTGTTATACCATAGTTTGAAAGATTGAAATTTTTGTGCCCACTAGACCAATAAATAACCATTTTCCATATTAAATAGGGAAACAAAATAGTTATAAAACAATGAGTGGAAAAGGTTAAAGAATTTCTATAGTTGTCAACCATTTAATAATGCTATTTTATTAATATATAACAAACATATTTAATGTTCTTTTCAAAAAGAAAAAGAAAAAGAAAAAGATGTTCATGTTTATTACGTTTTTAGGGCCATTTGTGCATCCACTTTAGTCATTTGGATAAAAAATAAATAATAATTTATATATGGATTGTTAAGATATGATATATTTAGGATTATATTATATATCTTTGATGTTAAGATATGATATATTTGGGATTTTATTATATATCTTTGTTCTAGAATATTCCTCTAAAAGAAGATTTTGTATTATTTGTATTATTTATATTCTTGTGCTCTTCCTATATAAAGGGCACTGCATTGTATAATTATTCATTGTGAATTAAAGTGAAAATCCCTTTTTTATTCCATATTTCTCTTGGTATCAGAGCAGTCTCTATGGCCAACGCCTACTCAAATCCTAGGTTTAGATCTCCACCATTAAATCAACTCCTTTCTCATCTCACCACCATAAAATTAGACCGATCTAATTTTCTGTTATGGCAAAACCTAGCTCTTCCCATATTAAGAGCCTATAAATTATTAGGTCACTTGAGTGGAGAAGACCAATGTCCACCTAAATTTATTCCCACAGTCGTAGGTCAACAAGGACCCACAGCCGCAGGTGGGCGTGTAGCAGAAGCAACAACTTCATTGGAGACAAGTGGCGTCTCCTCAGCAGTGCAAGCAGATGGTGTGTCAGCGGCGTCAGGCGGCGTGCAGGTTGGAGGTCGTGTAACAGCAGGCGACGTGGCAGCGATTGGAGGCGCTGCAGGTGTTCCTCTCCGAGTTGATGCAGGCGCGGCGGCTGGCGTGTCAGCGGCTGGAGGCGCTGCAGGTGCGGTTTTTCGTGAGGATGCAGGCGCTGCTGGCGTGTCAGCCGACGCCATTCTTCGACCTAACACATCGTCAGGTCTGCTGACGCAGCAGGGGCCCATTGGACAGCATGTGGGCCCCACAGCAGGTTCATTTTCCAATTTTAATTATTTTTCTCCAAATAATGTTGAAGGTCAAAGTACTTTTCCAGCAATCTCTAGTCCTATGTA
>JBBMEF010000018.1:3767599-3779598 GCA_037832685.1 Sicyos baderoa | reverse complement strand
CACCCACTCAACTTCGTCTACAACGAAGTTCCACACCATTGATTCACCTAACCTTCTTGTTCGCTTCGCTCTGTGTGATCACTATTTTTACAACAGTGAGTCAAAATATGCTATTGGTAGTAAATTCCTTCAAAATGGGGATTTGCATGTATAGCAAAATAGGGCAAAATAATTCCGTGTATAGCAGATTTTTAAAAATAATTATTGTGTAGCAGAAATTAAAAATGGATTAAGTGAAATTACTTAAAAGCCCATAATGAAAAACTGAGCTTATTTCTATCACTCCACTTATTTATTTCTGTCACTAGACTTAATAGATTTCTATCAACTGACTTAATAGATTTATATCACTAGACTTAATAGATTTCTATCACTTGGCTAATTGATTTCTATCATTTTTTTTTTTTACTTAATAGATTTCTATCACTTTTTTTTTTTTTTTAAAAGATTTCTATCAACACTAATTTATTTCTATCACTAGACTTAATAGATTTCCATCACTTTACTTAATAGATTTATATTATTGGACTTAATAGATTTCTATAAGTGCTAATTGATTTCTATCACTTGGCTAATTGATTTCTATCACATGGCTAATTGATTTCTATCACTTGGCTAATTGATTTGTATCACTTGACTAATTGATTTCTATCACTTGACTAATTGATTTCTATCACTTGACTAATTGACTTCTATCACTTAGCAAACTAGCTAACTTCTATTATTAAAGAAACTGATTTCTATCACTAAAGAAACTGATTTCTATCACCTATAAAAATGAATGACTTCTATCACTTAAAAAAATAATTGACTTTCATCACTAACAAAAGTGATGGACTTTCATCACTAACAAAAATGATTGACTTTCATCACTAACAAAAAATGATTGACTTCTATCACTTAGCAAACTAGCTAACTTCTATCATTAAATAAACTTATTTCTACCACTACAAAAACTGACTTCTATCACTAAAGAAATAGGCTTCTATCACCTAAAAAAATGAATGACTTTTATTAAAAAACAATTGATTTCTATCACTTAGTAAACTAGCTAACTTCTATCAGTTACAGAATGATTGACTTCTATTACTAAAGAAATTGACTTCTATCACTAATGAAACTAACTTCAATCAGTAAAGAAATAGACGTCTATCACCTAAAAAAATGAATGACATCTATCGCTTTAAAAAAATGGTTGACTTTTATCACCTACAAAAATGAATGAATTTTATCACTTAAAAAAAATATTTGACTTCTATCACTAACAAAAATGATTGACTTCTATCACTTAGCAAACTAGCTAATTTCTATCACTAAAGAAACTAACTTCTATCACTAAAGAAACTGACTTCTATCACTAAAGAAACTGACTTCTATCACTAAAGAAATTGACTAATTTCCTCTGTGTTTTTTTTCTTTTTAATTAAAAAAAAAAAGCTTCATTTGAGGTTTAGACCATCGATGGTGGTTTCGAAATGACAAAAAGTTTTGGAAAGTTCCATCAATGGTGGCAAAGATGAGCTCTATGTTCTTCCTCATCATAAAAAGGTCATCATTACTGGAAATAATTGAACCAAATTGGTCCTTGTTGGACTTCAAGGTATCATCAAGAAGGTCGTTGGACTTGGCTTGTGATGTTTCTAATTATACAAATTTATTAGATTTTTCTCCAAATTCAAATGTCAGTTCGTCGTCTCGTCTTTTCTCTCTACAAAATCGTAATTGGAAGCTTTTTTATAATAATTTTGTTGAGTTATCGACCATTTGTAGAGCTCGACGATGAGTTTTTCAACCTTCATGTTCACAATACATGAAAAAGAGAGATCGGTGATATAGAGGGAGAAGAGGCGGTGGTGAGCCAAGGAAGGAGGAAGGGGCATGATAGGAATATTCAAAATAGAATAGTGAATTATGTTATATATGAATTATTTTACAAATAATCTTATAATTATAAAAGGTGAGTCAAAATATGCTATTGGTAGTAAATTCCCAAAAAATAATGTGTTTAATTTTCTTCCTAGTTAGTTTTTATGCTTTGAAATCTCAACTGAAATTTTGAAATAGAAACTACCTGTTACTATTTCTAATATCTCCTTCGATCGCTGCTAAACTATTGAAATTAGAATCGATGATTTAATCTTCGTTCAACATATACTCAACCAAAAGTAACTTTCACATAATCGACATGTCTTGATACCAAAAGAAGAAGCAGAGCACTCGTGGCATCTTGTATAACTCAGTAACCAAGAGATTACGGAATCAAATCCCCCACCCCCTCATGTATTATTTTACAAAGTGCAGATTGGCATATCGATAACTTTAAGCATTCCACAATGAGCAATGTGACCACTCAACAAAAGATAAAACTCTGTGTAAGGCACCCAACACGGCCTCAGATAACCAACCTACGACAAGTGTTTATTTTGCTGACTAACAGTGCGAGTGAAAGTAATAAAAGAGCGAATCGAGATCGAGGAAAGTTACATTCACAACCGAGCGACGTATGAATTTGCTTGCGTCACATATCTCACCCACCTATATGGATTATAGGTTTTAGACTTCTTGGCAATCTGCAAGTACTTGACCTGCAAATGTAAAGGGAAGATGTTAGCATCTTATAATCGAGATTATCAAAGAAGAAGACTTGATTCTGCTTAGGTAACATGCCTGAAGCCTTGAAACGTTGTACATTGGAATTGTGAAGGTCATACTAACAGGTCCAGCTTCTTTCACGATGTTTCCTGACCGTATTAAAAACGCATATGTTTACATCCCGAGAAAAATATCTTGTTCGTCAATGTACAAACATGTTTACTTACCATGTGCTTCTTGTGAAAACGTGAGCCTTGCATGCAAAGTATGTTCAGATCCACCAACAATCTGCCATGAAACGTGTATTAGTAATATTATATTTAATTCAGAAATCTCTAATGATAAGAGAACAAGAGACTTGGCATTCTGTTATGCTCCCAATAGCAAAAAGAGAAAATGAGAGTGGCGAAAAGGGTGTACGATGGGGAAGTTATTTATGTCGGATTCTCCAGGGTACTTGGTATAGGGGAGTGATGCACAAGTGAGGCGAGGAGAAATTGGCCTAATGAGAGTTTCTTTTTAATATCCGTGAGTGTCCAGACCAGCTTACGAGCAACATACCACCTAAACCATTGTCTTTTAGTTAATTGACCTAGTGAGAGTTATTCTTCGGTTTGTTGATAATCAAATAATACAGACGGGAAACTTAACAAGTTCTTTTTAAGATTTAAAAAAGGAAGAGGGAAATACCCTACTATTCCAAAAGGCTCTAAAATAGACGCAAAACAAAACAAGCTAATAAGTAATTTAAGTAGGAGCTAACTTACGAAGTATTAGTTGATTGATGTACTATAAACTGATAATTCCTTGATTAAGAAAAATTAAAGTAAAGGTCAAAGCCTGCTTAGCCTAGCGGTAATGTATCCTCGACCCTATTGGTCGAGGGTTCTGAACTTTTGATGCCCTAACATCCAAATACGTTATGCTAAAAAAAGTAGTATAGAGACAAATCATATGCTCAGAATAACTTGCCACTCAAGCTTTCAGAAATTATTGATTCAGAAAGCTCCATCAAAGAGGGGAAAATTAAAGGGCAATATCTTGCCTTCGTTAAACCCCATTCAAGTCTCTTGTTCGCTTCTTTAAAATCAGTTGTATTTCCTACAGCTCCAGGTTCCAACTCAAAGCTAACTCTGAAAATGTCATAAATATTAGAGAAAATTTTGAAAAATGATAAAACAGTATCAACTTGAGATCATACCACAACAAAAAATAATAACCATTAACAATTGACCTTTTTCTATGCCTACACAAACCTTGACGTGAAAGTCGGCAGTGGCATCTGAACCATAACTGTGTTTGCTGTGATGTTCGAGGCGAATTCAGCACGAACTTTAAGAATTACTTCAGCCTGAAAAAGAAAGTGTTCTTAATAACAACAATCATGAAGAATGTTAGCATACAGAAGGGAAGTTATTTCAACCTTAAGGGGTCCTGCTTCTTCAATTAAGGCATTAATACGAAAAGGAGGCTTGAATTCCTGAGTCATTCGATAATTCATGACAGGAAATTCACCTTCTGGTGGGACCTTTTAAAATTGAATCAAGAATGAGTCTCAAAATTCACAAGTAAGCACAGGCACATAACTTGCTTCTTTTTTTTACTAACCAAGACCAAAGTTCTGTCAATATCAAAATTATCAAGATGCACAGATTCATGGAAATTACAATCATCAAGGATAACTGTCCCTCCACCAGATGAATTGCTATAATCTGTCACCAGAGGTTGAAGCTGGATGAGTCCCAGGAAAAATGTAATAGGCTGAGAAAAAATAGTAAGCACTCAAACAAAACAAAAACCCTGAAAAAATAAAATCTTTATTCATGTGTTAACGGGTATGGCCCTATGGGCAGATGCTGCAGATCCCGACCCTCTCAAGGGAGATGCCAACCATCACTCCTTTAATTGAGCACATAGATAAATGTTTTTTTTAATCAACCTACCATGCTTTTCTATGGAACAAAATCATAAAGTTGTGCTGCAAATAGATATCATCAATCACTTAAAATATAAATAACCAATAATAGCTCCAAATTGAAATGTGGAGATAAATAAAAATATAACTTCCACAATCAGAAAATCAAATGAATAAATAAATATAATTCAACCATAAGATCTCCATAGCTCCTGTATATATACTCTATATGGCAACTCTACTTCTCCAAACAGTAACCATCTAGTTACAAATTACAAGTGCCCCTCCACCACACACATACACAAGAATCTACTATGGTAACTAAAGACTCCAAGTTTATAATCCCTAAACTGGCTTCTCTGATATAAATTAATAATCAATCCCCTAACAAAATACAAAACCAATAAATATGCAGGACCTTACCATAAATTGACTTTCCACCTCTTCCAATGCTCAAGTCCTCATTAAGAGCCAGTCTAACTTCTGGGTTACCTGTAAGATAGCTCTTCATTTGAATGGTACCATCAATCTCTGAAGTAAGTATATAACCCTGTAGTCAACATATAAAAATTCATTAACTATGAAAATACCAATGCAGAAAAGAATATACATTTAGCATGAATTTTGTTGTTAGATGATATCCCTTATCCTATTAAGGCGAGACGCTTGCCATTCGTAGAATTATAAGCTAATATCTGGTACCACTTAAGAAGATGCATCAAAGAAAAATGTGGCCGCCAAATACAAATTAAAGAATATCAATTCTCAGAAGCAGTCTTCTCTCATTTTCTCCAAACATGTAGTATCAACGTCATCAATGAATGAGTAACACGATAAGGCTCACAAAACATTTCTAATAGTTCAGAAAAACTACAAGAAAATCAGAGAATTCTAGAACTCTCCCAAAGCTTTTCTTTTGACTTGGGGCGGCCTCGTTGGTAGAGGCTTGAGGTCTCCAAGGTAAGTCACAGGTTCAAAACCCACGAGTGAGCTTAATTATAATATCCCTGGTTGTCTTTCGGGTCCGGGCTTTGGGACAGGTGTAGGGCGAAGGTCCGATTCTCAATTATAAATATAAATAAATAATAGTCTGCCTCAATCACTGACCCCTTGTGCAATTTACAAGGTCTCTACATATCAAGGTGAGCAAAACCAGCTTACTTACTCCTCCATGCAAACCATATATGTAAATCCAATAAAAGATGGCAGCCAAATGGAAAGCTTTTAAAGCAGGAGCCAGCAAAGATATACTCAGGTAGAATTATGCATTATGCCTCTTTTTTTCACCCTAAAAATGAGTAGGCAATGAAGAGCTAAGAAAAATGAAGGATTGTCTTTCCGTTGTACATGAAATAAAAAAACCACATGATAAAATCTTCTTGCTCTTTCCAATTCCAGCAGTCAAAACCATGCAGGCATTGAATGCTGATGGATAAAGGAAATTTTAAAATAGAGACCAGTCAACAGCTCCACGTTATACACTTCAAAAACTTCCATATGGATTTACTGATAAGATTAACTGAGTTGAAGATAACAAAGAAGAATAACTGAAGTCATAAAGAAATAACAAGAAAGACTCACACTTGAGCTAAATGTAACACTGATCTTCTCAATTATGTCAACAAAAATTTCCTCCCTTTTTCTACCTCCAGGCTCATTCGCAACCACAGACTTGGTGACAGCCGTACCTGGCATCCGTTTGCTTCCTTGCTTCAAAGAGACAAGTAGAGAAAGTCCACTAAAGAATCATTTAAAGCATAAAACTTGAAAAAGATTGTCAAAGTAAAGGAAATAGATATACCACAAAAATGGAAGCCGGACCAAGAGGAGGCAAGTGTGCAGCATCAACCACAATTGGCTCATTAAATACATAGGACTTCAAAACCTCGGTTGATGTTGTTTGTACATAACCAAAATCCTAATACCAATCAAAAACTATATAATAGATCATATTTAAAATTCATTATGTTCCTATCAGATAACATATTTTCCAAACAGCTACACTACAGTCATGAGGCTTTTACAAGAAAGTTGTTACTACTGGGCATAAATAAGAAATGAGGAAAGAATAACAAACTTACAATAACTTCATCCAGCAACTCATACACGAGAACAAAGTTTTTCCTGAGGGAATCTTCATTGAGAACCCCCAGGTAATCTTTGATAACACGTGCAATTCTTTGAAGAAGTTCAAGTATAAGAGAAGGTGACACATTAATCCTTGTTGTGGCAGCAAATAACAGTCCTACAACCTTCACGTGAAAGTAGTTTACACCATCCAAATTCTGCCTTCAAAGAAAAATGACACCAAACAAAATGTAAGAATTAAAATATAAGAGAAAGCAATCATACGATCAAAATATCTCATCCAGAAAAGAAACCAATAAATTAAATCAACAATCATATAATCTAATATCTTTAATGCATAAAAGTATTACTTTTACTATAACAATTATTAAAGCATACATTGCACTAAATGTCCTATTCCGATTTCCGAAACACAAAGTCCTATGGCCGGAAAAATCTGGTGGAATGCTTTTTTTTTTATATCCGTGACTGTCTGGGCCAGCTTTCGCGCACCTCAATTAATGTCAAGGGGACATACCGCCTGACCCTACAACATTTGGATGCCAAGGAAACCCGTAGGAAATTAATTCCTAGGTAGGTGGCCACATGGATTGAACCCATCACCTTATGCATACCAAGGCCCTCTTTGACCAATTGAGTCACTCCATGATGGTTCTAGTGGAATGATTTTTCTTAAATCTGTGAGTGTCGAGACAAGCTTACGTGCACTTCGACTATTCTCACAGGAGAACCTGCTTGATCCTATAACATTTTGGTGCCTAAGTCGAGGAAACCCGCTAGATGGAATGCAGAAAATTGATGAACAATGATGTCACAGATTTGATAATAGATATAAACAGTCCCCAAGGAGTGGCGTAGTGGTTGAAAACTTGGGCTTTGAGGGTATGCTCCCCTCAAGGTCCTAGGTTCGAGACTCACTTGTGAAACTACTCTTTCGATGTCTTCGGTACCTGGCCTAGGGACGGGCGTGGTTTCCTTGTTTCAAAAAAAAAGATAATAGATATAAACTTACAAACAGTAGGAAGGGCTCATTATGCATATTAAGAAAATCTTAAAATGGATTGTAACATAACAATCATTTTAGCATACATAACACTCGATGTTTCATCCCTAAAACAAAATCCGGCGGAATGCGGGGAAATGCACGAAGATCTCATGTATAATGATTGCCTTTAACTTGAATCAGCATTTCAAAATTCCAGTAGAATACAACGCAGTCAACATAAGAAAATACCTACAAAGACAGGCGGCGCATCTCCTTCTCCGTCTTCCTTCCAGAATTTCACTTTCCGGAAAAAGATCTCAGCACTTCCTTTCGGTACTTCGCCACGATCTACATGCATTTAACAACAACCACCACACATTGAAGAAAAATCGTATATTCTTCGTATCAAATTGGAGACTGATTCTATACTCATTTCCGATTCGTACGATCAAAACAGATAAATCAAACGAGATTTTAGGTTTACGGAGCACATCACACTGATCTGATTCAGAATTCAGAAAAACACTAAGAAAATTGAAACGAAACAGATCCGATCTGGAAAGAAACTTACAGTCTCGGAATACAATGTTGTCGCCCCTCTGCGAGAGCACGAAGAACTGCGAAATCATGGCTGAGCAACCGTACCGTCGTCTTCTCCGATTTGCAGAGCACTTCCTTGGAAAGAAGTTTAGACTTGGGACCTGCTTGCTGTTTGCCACGTCACATGTCATGTCAAAATCACGTGACTAACAAATCATTATTGGGCCTACAAGCCTTACTTCCTGGCCCATTTATCATTGGGCCCGTCTACAAGCCCACAACTAAGTCGATATTTATTTCGTTTCTTCTTTTTAATTTTTAAATTTAAACCTATTCTTACTCAAATTTTTTACTGTTCCATATTTTGTAATATATTTATCTTTCCTAAAAAAAAGTAGCTTAGTACTAATCAACTTTCAAAAACAAAAACAAACTTTTGGAAGCTACTTTTTTTTGTTTTTAAATTTATATTTGATAAAATAATTGTTATAAGCTTAAATTTCAAAAATAAAAAATAAAAAATCAAATTATCAAACTAGGCCTAATTTATTGGAAATTTTGCTAAAGTGGTCCTTTTTAATAGAAAAAATGGAAAATTAACATATTAGAGAATAGAGATAGGAATACTCAACAACAAAATGATAGTTCAAAAAAAAAAACAACAAAATGATAAAATCAAAAAGGGAAAATTACTCGTGCAACATAGAATCTTAAGGAGAGTATATTCACAAAACTCAAACTTTGGATCAACTGCATCATCCTTATGACTTTAATCAATTGTGTAAGTAATATTTCTGTTATTCTAAAGACTAAAATTTAGCATTATTAAAAATTATCAAACATAAAATGTGTAATTTGAATCATAAGAATCAATTAAAACTAGTTATCAAATCTAAGAAATTAAAGTGTATTTTTCTCAATTAAAAAAATATATATAAATTACAACCAATCAAATATATATTTTTTAAATTTTGAAATAATTGAATGGTCAATATTAAAAATATATAATATTTTGCCGACAAGAATTCGACAACAAGCTCATGAAATAAAATGGTCATAAATTTGAATCATTCAATTCTCCATTGTTGCTTAGCTATAATATATATGATATTTATATAAAATCAAATGTGTAAATATGATCAATGACCCTCTATTGTGGTAATCTATCCACGGTTTTCCATGTATAATAAAAATGGGCTAAAAAATTACATCTATAGCATAAAATTGAAAATAATTATACATATACCGAAAATGGAAAATGAGCTATTTGAAAAGAGTGATTGAGTTCAATCACGGTTAATTGATTGATTCAACCGAATAAAGGTGATGAAACTCAATCACTTAACAAACTGATTGAATACAATCAAATATTGTCGATTGAGTTCAATCACTCCTAAATTATACTAACTTTAAGGAGAAATTGGTATAAACCAATTTTTAATAAAATTGTGCTATAATTTTAATAGGAGTTCCTTAAATTAATATACAGTACAAATTCTCTAATTTATTGGGTAATAGTGATTGCACACTTTTATGAAATATTTATTAATCTCAAACTTTTTAAAAAAATTATAGAGAAATATAAATAGTTTGAATATGGACTTCTAAGATAATAGCACAACCTTTTTCTAAAATCTTGTATTTTTTTTAAGTATGTTGCAAGATAATATTAAAATATACCGCCCCATTAGAAAGAATAAATAGTTTAAATATGACTATTTGAACTGAAAATAAGTTGACAAGATTATTAACTTTTTAATTAACATCCTACAACCCAATAAGAAAACTATATCATGTAGGATCTTCTTTTAGAAACATATTTTTTAATAAATAACTTTAAAATTAGTTGTTGAAAATATGAATGTCAAACAGTTTTTGGACCAAAGCCTAACCGAATAAACGGTAGCTAAAAATTAAATTAAGGAATGTGATTCTGAAGCTACTTGCAAAGAAAATTTTTTATTCAACAAATCTTAAAAGCATATAATTTTGTAAAAAAAAAAAATTGTCGATATACAAATTAAAATTATGGACTAGACAACTAAAATTATAGGGTTGGGTTGAGTTATAATTTTATAATTTTTTTTGGTTGAGCCAATTTATGAGTTAACCAATTTTTGGCCCGTTCAATATTCTAACTCGAACTAAAAATAGTATTATGTACATGTGAGTAAAAATTAATTAATAAGATAAGTTATTAACATATTTGTAAAAAACATACACTAAATATATAAGATAGATATTTTATTTATTGATTTTTATATATATATTTACGGATTATGAGTTGAATCTTAGAGATGAAAAATGAGATTAATATAATTCGAGAATTCAATCCAAATCAGCTCGAAATATATATTGGATTGAGTTGCTCTAGTACATAGATGAGTTAGACAGGTGATTGACCAAAAAAATCTCTTAACCCCAACCTCAACCCCGAAATTATGTACATCCCTACTACTCACGTGAAATCTATGTATTTATTGTGGTTTGATACTTATCTTTAGTGGTTTTCATTTCCCATTTATAAGTTTAAGTTTTTTTTTTTTCTAGGATCGATGGCGCAGTTGGTTATCTTGTTTGGTGTTAATTAATTTCAACTTCACGGTCACAAGTTCGAGCTCAAAAATTACTATTTGACTGTTATATTATTTGAGATCTTTTGTGTATGGTTTGTTGGTCTCTTCCCCTAATTTAATTTATACTCAAAAAAAAGTTTTAAGTTTTCTTCTTTGCAATTGTTTTTCCTAATGAGAATGCACACATTAAATATACAAGGCAAGTGGGCAAACCTTTTCTTATAAGTAAAGGTGTTTAAAACTTGTATCCATTAGCCTCTTATAAAGTTAGCCAAATGCACTTTTGTAAAATGGAGGAGGGGGTGCCCTTATCCATGGAGATTTGTCTAGCTCTTTAGGGTACTTGAGACTCATTAAGGTTGCCTCAGTGCCCCAAATGAGAATCAACTTTTAATGTCTCTCCCCTTTGCTTACTTTTAGCTTTTATACAAGAATTGCATATTTCTTACTCACATTAAGTTGATATAGATGGTGGGAAATACTACTCTTTTATGGGAGTTTTTGCATTGTTTCAAAAACCAAACCACTCCCCTATTTTTTATTTTTTATTTTTTTTAAATGCAACCACCACCTAAACTTTCACCATCCCATTGCAATAATTGAGCAAAAGTTTGTGTTTTTTGGAAACCCATATTAAATGCATGTTGAAATATCAAAACCCTTTATTTATTTGTTTAATTGTTCTATACCACTTGAGAATTGTTTCTAAATCTAGAAAGATGTAGTTTTTCTTTTACCTCTTAATGCAATGTTCATTCACACCCACTATAAATATATATTTCTTCACTGTCCAAACAAATTTATGTGTACTTTAATTATTTTTACATGATAATCCGACCGGCTCTATATCATTTGACGGTTAAAAAAACTTAAAAATAAAATAAAAATAAATTAATTAAATAATATGGATTAAACTTTTTTCTTTTAACTAAAAGTAGATCAATAAGAGGAAGTATGGCCCGTTTGGTAGCACTCCTGTTTCCTGTTTCCTGTTTCTTGTTTCTTAGTTCCTGTTTCTTGTTTCTTGAATTTTTAGAACAAAAAACAAGCCTGTGTTTGGTAACGTTCTGTTTCTTATTTCTGTTTTTTGAAATAAATAAGAAACATAAACAAACTTGTTTGATAACCGTTTCTTGTTTCTAGTTTTTTTTTTTAAAAAAATTTCTTCCAATTTTTTAAAAATGTAAAATGTTTTAAAAATTATATATAAAAATGATTATAAATTTTTTTCATTTTATAGCATAAATAAATTTTTAGAAGAAAAAAAAAACAAATGAATCTCAATGTAAGATTAACGACATAT